>JAXQGY010000039.1:0-45851 GCA_037040535.1 Talaromyces sp. P118-02
GCATTTATATATATATATATATATAAAAGATATATATATATATATATATCTTTTATATATCTTTTCTTTGCTTCCATTGCAGGACATTTCTGCGGAATTTATACTCATTACTTGCCGGTATGCTCTACATATACATACATTACTATGCATGCTATTCTTTATAGCCTTGATTTGATAACATCCTCCTCAATCATGTCTACCACAAACTGACTGTAATAATGAATATCTCAAACTCTTTATTTGTTTACATAACACATCACTCTTTGTCCTCAGTGCTTGTTGATGTTCACCCCCTTTCCACGCCCCACCCGCTATCATTATCAGCTCCCTTCCATTGGCCCACTCGCAGCTATCTGTCCTTTTGTGCTACGCATATGCAAATTTTGTTAAACACGTATTAAAGCTTCTAGATAGTATGAAATAATGCCTCCAATGTTAAATGAACCATCGATCAATTGACCGTGTTATTGCTTCCATTAATTCCCGCTGCTCGTACCTACTACATAAGCATACTACCTCCGTATACCTGCACCCTGCAGCTCTGCAGCAATTCTCGATCAATGCCGATCACCTGTCGTTGCAGCACTAGCTGGCCGCTTGCGATTTCTGTGAGGGATATTTCAATGCTTGCCAAAAAAATTTTCTGGCCAAGCTTGGATGCCGATAATAGTCCAGTGATCGGATATCTTGCCGGGCGTCCGGTCCCGAGACACGGCCCGGCACGTGATAATACAGCCAGCATTATCTAGAGTTCTATAGTTACTCCGTACTTCGTTGCTAATTATTTTGAATATATCAATAGATCAATTGTAAACCTTGTCTTGAATTTTGAAACAACATTTGTTTATTCATCAACGAGTCCGACCTTGCAGCACGCAGAGGGTATACACATATGAAGCAAATCGATACAATGAAATAGAAAAGAGAAACAGTGAAAACCGTAAACAAACGCCTAGTGCTTTCTCGACCTCTTGCGCTTTTTCCTTGATCCTCCCTCGCGAATGTCAACCTCCATCTCATCACCCTTCTTCTCCTCACCACCAGGCGCAGGACCCTGTGGCAGGGCGAATTCAGGCTCCTCTTCTGCTCCAAACGTGTCCTTGCGCCATTGACGCAGCCGGCTTTTCTTGCCCATCTTCTTCTGGTCGCGGCGTTTGCGTTCTTCGTCTCGGAAAGATGCGAGCTTTTTCAGCCCGACAAACTGGTTGAGCTGAGAGTCGTCTGCCATGAGGATATCCCGAGCCGTCAGGCCAAAGCTCTGCGGAGAAGTCTCGCGGTACCGGAAGTGTGAAGAGTTCTTCTTGGTTGCGCCTGGGAGAAGTGTCGGGTCAAGCTCCAGGTTGCGGTCAACTGCTTCCTCAAGTCGACGGCGCTCTTTACGGGCCGATCGCTTTTGCTCGTGCTTCTCTTGCGTACGGCTTTTCTTCTTCTTCTTGCTGCCTTCTTCCTCATCTTCGTCTTCTCCACTGCCGTCTTCGTCGGTGAGAGCAACACCTGGCTCGGCTTCGTCATCAAAGTCGGGGACAAGGTCTTTGATATCAATGTCATCGTCCCATGTAGGCTTCTTGGGGCGTCGTTTCTTCTTGCTGCCGGCTTCATCTTCGTCGTCATTGTCGTCAAACTCCATGTCTTCAGCGGCATAGTATTCATCACCGAACCGTTTCGCCATCTCTTTTTCCCATCCCTCGTCATTCCAGTTTTCGTCCAGAAAGTGTGCCCACTCGTCCTCGGTGATGCCAGCGGCTTTGAGACCAGCAGCTTTTTTGATCTTCTTCACCTTGTCTTCTAGCTCCTCCATCTTCAGTTTGCGTAACCGATTCTTTTGATTGTCTCTTTCTCGCTTCTCCTCTGCTTTCTTTTGCTGCTCCGCCTCCCTCTTCTTCTTTCGGCCGCTAGTGTCTTCTCGACGGACAGACATTTGACTCGTAGTATCACGGGCATGCGTGAGAAGCTTCTCGTTGAGTTTATTCGGATCCTCGAACCGGAAGTTGTACGCCTCTTCAAATTCCTCTGCTTCCTGTTCTTGATCCTCGTCGTCGGATTCAAACGGCTGGAACTTAGATGTCTTGGTAGGTATCCATGCTCGGGTTGAGAGGAACTCGGAAAGGAATTTTTCGGGGTTCTCGTTCGCGTGTTCAACGTCCAGCTGGGCCGAGGACTTTGCCGGAGCATCTTCATCAAGCTCGGGTTTTGATTTTGCAACAAGAAAGTCGTCCTCTTCGTCATCGTCGGAGCCACTGTCATTCGCTGCGGCATGCATCTCCCGGATAACATTTTTCTTCAGGTCCTCTTGTTCTTGTGCAAACGTCTTTGGAGTCTCTTCGTCTCCATTTGCCGCATCGCCATTCAGGAGATTCTGTCGGTGGTAGTCGCGAAGGTACATTGGCTTCTCCTTCTTTGGCTGATTCCCCGCTTCTTGGTCTTCAGTAATCTCCGAGTAGAACTTGACGTCTGTGTTATAAACCCGAGGATCCTTTGATCGGATAGCATTGAGGGTATCCATGATTTCGCTGTCAAGGGCCTCGGTGGCCAGCTCGCCATCCTCGTCCTCGTCCTCTTCGGAACTCTCTTCGGATTCACTAGCATCTCCGCCAGGGCCGAATTGCTTGCGCTGTCCTAAAGATGAAGTCTTGCCTAATTTCGACTCCACTTTTTCACATAGTCAGTACATGCGCACTAGGCCAAAAAATACTGGATAAAGCCAACATACGCTGCTGTCGTTCCTCTCTCTTTTTGTTGTATTCGAAGCGCCGGGCATATTCCTGGTTGATTTTGAACCCAGTTTCTGGAGCCACGGCGACGCCGCCTTGGGTGTCATCCTCACTTTCGGACCCGCTGTCCTCGAAGAATTTCCGCGATCTTTTGGCAGGCGGCTCCATTTTCAATGACAATTTATGTACAAAAATGCCAATGTCAGTGGAAGAACAGGCAAGAACAAAAAAAGTTTATCGTCAAGTGGCAGCGGGTGGCAGAAAATTCTCTATACTCACCGCCCATAGCCCCACATCAGTTCGTCGCGCATCGACTGTGCTACAACTGTAAATACATCGACAAGATCATGTTTCTTTAAAGTCATTGTATGTGTCGCAGGTTTTGTTATGGCTCTTCAATGCACTATCTACTGTAGTGGGTAGATAATTGATAGCTGCATTCATGAAATGGGCTTACTCTTGCCTCCAACAGCACTCTCAGAGGACTGAAGTCATTTAGTTAATTAATTGTTATGATAAATACATCGTCTTAATATAACATTAACAATGAACCACCAAATCAGGGAATTTTCGTCCATGAATAGTAAATATTGACGGTTGCGGCCTGAAGACTGAGGCTGTCGAGGTACCCCAGAAGATCCACAGTTAGCGCTTAGGCTGCCGTCATCACTCGGCTTCGCGCCCCCAGCTGTGTGTGCTGTTGTTGATGTTGTTGTCAACTTGTCGTCCTAATTATACGTAATATCCCGCCAGCTATTCCTTTTCTTTCTGTACATTATACCTCTGACTTATTCTGCTGGGATCTATCGTTCTACTGATCCCCTCATCTCGATTCGACCATCGGCGGATTGTTTATGGCTGCACCCATTCTCTAAATGGCAACACCGCAGCCAACGTCTGTCCCCGAGGTTGGAAAGCTCGTCAGCGTCGTGTATGAAGTTCCTGTTCACTGACCAGCTCTATTTACTATATTATTTGCTAACATTCCCTCCGTCAGGCCGGTCGGACTCAAAGAGGCAGCCCTCGACTCTCCCACCTTCCGTTCGACCACCGTCCATTTCGCAGATCAGCTCGAGTATATAGAACGATGGCTGGACGGATATGCCAGGACAGCCGCCAGGCTCACGTCGGAGATGGCGGGCTTTGAGCAAGCCCTGGGCTTTTTCCTGTCCTACACAACGCACCCCATCAACGTTTCCGAGGCGATTCTCGATCATGACTATACGCTGCTGGCTATAAAGCGACATGGAGACTGCATGAAGGACATTTGGGGGACGCTCGCCGGAACGCTCAAAAAGCTAGACCGGCTGGTTGCTGATCCTATCAAGGCTTTTATCCAAACGGATTTACGCAATTTCAAGGAGACCCGACGCGTGTTGGACAATACCCAGAAGCATTACGATCACCTTTTGGCGAGATACTCCGGCCAGGGCAAGTCCAAGGAACCATCCGCTTTGAGAGAAGATGCCTTTCAGTTGCACGAAGCCCGAAAGGCCTATCTCAGAGCTTCCATGGAGTTTTCGATACAAGCCCCTCAGGTCCGAAACACCCTCGATAAACTTTTGGTTAGCACTTCCTTTGACCAATGGCGGGAGGTCAAAGTACTATACGATGGAAATGCCTCGGCCTTTGCAAAATGGGGCCAGGAAATGGAACGTATCAAGGGCTGGGTGCACGAAATGGAAAACAGCGAGAGATATTCGCTCAAAGAACTATTGGCGGCTCGCAAGCAGATTGAAGAAGCCGCTGAAACGGCCGCCCGGCCTTCTCGTGAATTAGAGGATTACTCCATTTCTACGGTACCTTACCTTGGTCAAGGCATTTCGCTAAAATCCAAAGATGATAAGCCTTTCAAGCCGGAAAAACAAGGCTGGGTCTATCTCAAGACCATCACTGGAAAACCGTCTAGAACGGTTTGGATACGGCGCTGGGCTTTCCTGAAAAATGGAATCTTTGGCTGTCTAGTGCAGAGCTCAAGAACTGGTGGAGTTGAAGAAACTGAACGAATCGGTGTCTTGCTTTGTAGCATACGACCTGCCTTTCAGGAAGAACGTCGGTTCTGTTTCGAGGTCAAGACCAAGAAAAATGCCATCACGATGCAAGCGGAACACCAGCAAGACCTGATCGACTGGATAGGAGCGTTTGAGGCCGCAAAACAAAAAGCCTTGGAGAACCCAGCCAGCTCTTTTGCCGGAAAACCAGCTGTTCAAGACCCGGCCTTTTCCATTTCTCATCCTCCAGCCCCCGAATTTGCGGCATCCGAAAGTTCGGAATTCTTGACATCAGGATCCAGTGACGACCCCTCGTCTGCCGACCGATCACCTATGTTGTCTCTCCCAGATCGTGATGGCGTGGTATACAGAACTAGTGGTGATTTCACCAGCTCGAGGCGCTCAACTGGGCCCGATGCTGAGGCCCCGCACGGACGAGACCATGCATCTCGAATCATCCAGAAATTAGATATTCACAGGAAATCAAATGCAGCAAGCCCACAGTCTCCTGCAACCATCAACAGTGGCAGCGGAATTGCAGGGCTTATTTCGGCTAGTCACAGCCTATTGCCGTATAGCCCTGGCCTGATGCCTGGACGCTCGGAAGAAACTGATGAGAGTAAAGCCCGAGATGACCCAGCAAATACACTGGCGCCTTCTACGTTGGCGACCCCTCCGGCCCCGACTAGTATGAGTAAAGTAGCGGTTTTCGTCAGCAATGAGCGCGGCATTGGCGTTGGACTTGCAGACTCCACAGGTGGAATGCCCAGTGGCATGATGGCGAACCTTTGGGGCAGTGCCAACTGGGGGTTTGTCAATACTTTCCAACGGGATGGTATTCGGTTAGCGAAAACTTCTGATGATGAAAAAGTGGAATCCCCAATCACAGATAGCAAGGACACAGAAGCAGCCACGCCTGGTGGGTCTTCAGGTCCACGACATAGGCAGACAGTCAGCCTTGATGGTGGGGATTCGACCAAAATACGAAGCTTGGTTGGTGGTGTTAGCCACGAATATCCCAGTATCTATCCGGCTCGCCTACGCATCCAAGATGCCCAATTCCGCCTCTTGTTCCCCAACGTCAAAAGAGAGGAGAGCCTTGTCATGGTCTTTAGAGCTACATGGAATCCAAATGACCACCAAGAGTTTCCCGGTCGTGCTTTTGTGACTACTCGGAACATTTACTTTTACAGCCACCATTTTGGACTTGTTTTGACCATGTTTGCCCCGCTCAATGGCATATCCGAGGTTACTGCGGCCAGTGGAAGGGATTGCGACTTTTTGTTCCTTCACAACATACCATATCCCGGGGATGATTCGACACATCGTGTCACTGTCAAGACATTTTTGGAACCACTGCGACTATTGCAAAAGAGATTGAATTACTTGATCAAGGCCGCCGCGACTGGTGAACCTTCCGACTTGGAGTCTATTTTCAAGGCACTGGTCAAAATGGAGACGGATGCTATCGCAAGATCGGCCAGCATGGAAAGCTGGGAAGAAGTCTCCTTGGACGTGCCACACGACGGAAGATCCCTTAGTACAGCGGGCAATAAGAGAACACAAGATATCAGGGTTCCTGTCTATGTGGAGAAAGATCTGAACATGGATAGGGAACGATCTGCCTTTGGGAGAGATGTGCAAAAGTTCAAGCTGCCGAATCAGCCTGTACAGTACGTCCCGCAGGGTAACCTTCACTTGGGTGCCGAGAAAGTGTTCGATATCAGCCCTAAGGCGCTTTTCCACGTTCTCTTCGGGGACAAGAGTGTCCTCTGGCAGCTTTTGCTGCATGAGAGGATGGCCCAAGGTTTGTTCACTCATATCATTACCAGAAAGACAGATTTACTAAAACCTGGCAACTAGGAATCAAGCAGGGGCCGTGGAAGATATTGGATTCCGGCCACATGAGACGAGATTTTGATTACTTTATCGAAAGGGCGGATATATTTGGTATGAATTATTATATTTTCGAGGGCTACGCATGCTAATTAAAATGAACAGGACGAGTGAACAAAACAAACGTCTCGGATTATCAAATCATAGATGTTCTCAACGACCATCTGTGCTATGTTGTCACAGATAAACGCACACCCTGGCATCTACCCTTCCGGCGTAACTTTAGGCTGGTCAGCAAGATTGTGATCACTTTTGTTTCAAAGTCAAGGTGCAAATTGGCGATTTATCACAAAGTCGAGTGGCTTTGGTCGCCTTTCCTTTTGAATAGTAAGTTCAATCTACTCGATAGACTACTGCAGAGAATTCTAACAGTGCTTCCAGGGGTGATTGACCGACAGGCAATGAATGACCTCGAGCAGGATTCATTAGATCTGCTTGATCTCATCAGCGATCAGGTTCGAAAGCTTGGTCCTCGGAGCAGGACCAAGCGAGCCATTGCGATTTTTGGGCTTATTGGGCATGCAACCAACATCTTCCAGTTCTCTTCTGCCGAGAGCTCGGCTCTTACCCAAGCACGCAACGTGAGGAAACAGAGGTCCTTGGTGTGGTTAATACTGGATTCTACGGGCTCTTTCCTGGAAAGCGCCGTGTCTTCGCTAATGATCTGGTCATTCGCACTCCTTCGATGGTGTTGGAAGACTTGCACTGCTAATGGGTTGATCCTTGCATTACTCTTCTCCAGTGTGCTAATTAATGGATTCTATTCTTCGCGCGACAGCTATGACTGGTGGCACGAACGCAATGCCGCCAAATTCCTCTCTCGAGTGGGGATCCACCCTGACCATGTCATGAGCAAGGCCGTGTTTGTCCATGATCTTGACCAAGCGATGATCAATACGACGACTGGGTGGCATCCAAACAACTCGAGCCATTGCTTTGCAACATTCCATGAGCAGACCATACTAGACAGCAGCACATCTCTTGTGCTCCAACGCTCTCCGTCTGAAGACGTCCTGGAGAAGAGCGCCGCTCGACGTGTTCAGCGCACTCGTCAACGACTCGGCATGTATCGCCACGACCTCCTGGTGGCCATGCGGGTATTAAACAGCATTGAAAAGGAAGTGCTGAAGAGTGAATGGGAGCGATGGCTCGGAAAAGAAACCGAGCGGTGCGAACAAATCGCAACAATCCTCCATGCTGATGATACAGGCGAGTTGAATCTAAACACAAACGCCTTTGCGGGGCGAGAGGAGGACGTGAAGCATTGGTATGAACAGTACTGTATGAGTTGCCATGAGGAACTTCATAGGTGGAACTCGAGAAGTTAGTTTCTTCTGGGTCGAATTCTCTCCAAGCTGTTAAGTTGGACTTTTGATACCCCTCCTTTTTCTGTTGTGGAGATTTTGTAGCAATGAACTTTAGCCTCTCAAAGTTGCCACGGTAAACAATTCAAAGCGTAATTCCCCGGCTCGATCATGTTGTAACGCTCATCAATTCTGCCGAGGCTTCACAATGCCCTCTTGAAAGACATAGTAAACGACGGTACCATCACCGCCGACAAGCCTATCAACCATGGCAAAGAGCAGTCGTTTCCCACCCCATTCCTTTGCTTGCATCGCCTGTTCTTTTCTTTCAAAAAATTTGGCCAGTTTTGCTTTCTTCTCTTTATCCTCCTCCGTCTCCTCTCCTCCACCTACTTTATCGCTGGAAACCGGTTGTTCCAAAGTGGGCAACGAGTCAAAAACCGCAGCTAGCTTTCGCAATGTCCAGGATTGGCCCTGCGTAGTAGGCAGAACCAGCATTCGCTCTGGCGGAAGGTCATGCTCGCGCAGCCCCAGCTCGAGCAGGTAAAGCTGTTCGTCGGGATGTGTGTAGACGCGGTGCGGCGGCACACCTGAAATCAGGATTGCGGCTTCATCGAGAAGCTGATGAGTGTCTAGAGAGGTCCACAGATGCTGGTGTTGCAGGTTGTGCAGTACCTGCGTGGTGAGTGCGGAGACTGGGTCGGAGGAGCTAGTTTGCGAGATGAGCGTTGTCAGAGCGGAGGGGGTTGGTAGTGTCATGTTGGCTGGCGCAGTGCTATTGATTCTCTGGATAATTCTTATCCTAAATGCCTCTCTTCGTCGGGGCCTGTTGCACGTTGAGCTGGTTATAAATGTAAAGAGTCCTGGCGGGCTAAAAAAAAGTCGGAGTTTAGCTGCAGTGGGGGAAGGACCCATCCGATGATCGCCCTAGGCCCTGCGGCGCCATAGTGCCGTTACGTCGATAAATATTGAACACATGGCTTTTATTCTTTATTTCCTCTTGCTCTTGCCCTCCCTGTCCTTTGGTTTTTCCTGGCGCGCACGAGTTTCCTGTCACTCATAGATTGGATTCTTCTATTGTCTGTACTTTTTCTTTCCCTTTCTCTACCAACTAGACCCTCTCGTCCGATTACTCGCGCATCCTTTCAGCTCGCATCTCCGCATACAGATAGATCCCTCGAAGATGGCGCGCACGAAACAAAGAGTGCCCTTGCAACGGGCGCCCTCGTCTGACATCATGCAGGCGCCTCCAGACCTGCCAGAGAAACAGCAGAATGGCAAGGCTGTTGTTGCAAATGGCAGCGCAAACGGGAGCGCAAAGCCCGCCTCTCACGGACACGCGACGGAGAGCGAGCCCGGGCTTGTGCAGCTGGCTATTTGTGTTGGCGGTATATATGCATCATTGTACAATCCCTTTCCAGTTGCAAAATGTATATGTTGTTCACTTTGCTAACAGTACTACACAGTCTGCTATGGGGCCTTCTCCAAGAAGCCATCACCACCACGGCGTATCCCGTCCGCGAAGCCACTGCTCTTGACCCCGAACCGCCCACAGAACGATTCACCTTTTCCATTGTCCTCAATACGATCCAGTCGTGCTTTGCAGCTTTCAGCGGCTTTTTATATCTCTTCTTCTCTACCCCCAAGGGCCAGAAAGTGCCCTCGGTCTTTCCAACCAGCAAAATCGTTTTTCCCTTGATCCTTGTCGCCATCTCGTCCTCGCTGGCTTCACCTTTTGGCTATGCTGCTCTTGACCACATTGACTACTTGACATTTATTCTAGCCAAGGCCTGCAAATTGGTGCCTGTGATGCTCCTGAACCTGGCCATCTTCCGCAAGCGGTACCCCTTGTATAAATACGTGGTTGTCATGCTCGTGACACTCGGAGTCGCAACATTCACCTTGTACCATCCTGGAACGTCAAAGAAGGCGGCTCTTGCAACTAGCAGCGGACAAACAACATATGGCTTGTTCCTGTTGTTCATCAACCTGCTTCTTGACGGCCTCACCAATGCGACTCAAGATCACATATTTTCATCTCCAGCCGTGTACACGCGCTACACCGGACCCCAAATGATGGTGGCGCAGAACCTGCTTGCCACCGTTCTCACCACACTGTATCTGCTTGGTGCGCCGTACCTGTCGGCCAACGGAGCCATTGCATCCGCTCTGCCCTTGCAAATCCCCGCTTCTGCCGGTTTAGAGCTGTCGTCAGCTATTGCTTTCTTGCAAAGCCACCCACAGGCTCTCAAGCACGTGCTGGGATTTTCCGTCTGCGGCGCAGTTGGCCAGGTGTTTATTTACTACACGTTGTCCAAGTTTTCGTCTCTGTTGCTTGTCACGGTGACTGTGACGCGCAAGATGCTGAGCATGATTATCAGCGTGTTTTGGTTTGGACACTCATTGACCCACGGACAATGGATGGGTGTCGGTCTTGTCTTTGGAGGTGTTGGTTTTGAAGGTGTTGTACAGCGACAGGAAAAGAAAGCCAAGGAGCGTGCAAAGGCAGAGGCCAATGGCAAGAAGAAGCTTTGATGTAATATTACTGTTTTTATAGACTATATGCAATCATAGATGTAGATTAGTTTCTGAATTCACCGCAAGGTTCTTGGATTAAATTATTCTGAGAGAAATAATGGTGGAGGGTTGGGTAGAGATATCCTGACGCCTCTTTTTCTCTTCACGGATGTGCTGTCTTTGGAATTGCTGCTTGTTCCTTCTTTTATCTCTGATGGGCGTGGTACCTGGGGAAATCTTCTCTGAGAATTTTCTGGGGTACTCGTTGGAAGGTCATTCCTTTCCCGAATCTCTTCTTTGATGGACACATCATTATGCCAGTCAGGCTCGTGGATACGAGCTTCAACATTCGAGTCCCCTCTGACCTGCCCATCATCATACCCCTGACGCAGCACTCCCCTTCCACGAGCGAATCCGGCCTTGGTTTTGTGGTCTGCCGCCTGCTGCTCCAAATCAATAACCCGATCATCCAACGCCATCGAGAAATCCTCCACACTAATAACTTTTTCCCGCAGTCGCTGATTATGATCTACCACATTCTCAATCTTATCCTCCACATCCGCAAACTGCCGCGGAATATCGCGCTCGACGAATTGGAAAAACGTGTACATGGTTTCGCGTAGCGTGCGAATGTCTTCTTGGCGCGAGTGGCGCTCGCGCCGCAGTTCTTTTTCCCAGTGCTTGCGGTCAAGCGCGTGGCTGGTTTCGAGGTGGTGGAGGCGCTGGAGCAGGGCTGCGTGGGATGGGGAGTTGCATGTTGGTTCTGCTGTAGAAGTTGCAGGTAAAGGTGGTGGTGGCATGTCATCGTGAGGGTAATGGTATGAGGCCTGGTGGCCGCAATTGCAGTATGCGCCTGGCAGCACTGGGTTCCGCTGGAATGCGTGGCAGCGGCATCGTTTCTCGGCGGTGGCGATGAACATGCATCGTCCCGTAGGCAGCTCTGGAGAAGTGGAAAGAGAAGCTGGTTGTGAGGCGCTCTCCTGGTCTGGTCGACCGCTCGGAGGGAACTCCGGGGATGAGGGCTTGGAAGTCATGGGACCGCGGTCGTTCAGGGGTTTGAAGTCACCACCCAGTGCCATAAGGCAGGCATTTGCAATACAGAAGTATTCTTCCAGAAGCACAAACTCAATAATTATATATGCCTTGTAAGGAGACGAAATATCTGAGCCACCTGGCTCGTTGACCGAGTTCTTTCCCGTTCAGGAAAGTGTACATATATGTACCACTTCCAGTGCACGCGAGTTCCAAAGCAAGGAGGTGTCAATGTGTTTTACGAAGAAGAAAAAACTGTGACAGGGCGCAATGGGCAGCTTTTACTAGTCGCAGAAAATGGGCCACTGTGTCTGACAGCGCGTGGGATGGAGTATGCGATGTTGGATCATCGCGTGGGGTGGCCTACCCTCAGTAAATATGCATGTGAATATCAATGTGTACATTTTAAAGAACTGCTTCAGCAGTGATCGCATGGACTCCCGGTCATTGGGTGTTTTCAAACCTAGAGTGCACATGTAGTTGACATGTCTACTCTGGAGTCGCTGAGGGCATAAAATGCACATGTTGAACATTGGGAAGAAATAGAATAAGATCTTATCTCCACGTGATATGACGCCATTATGATCCGGCTACGCGTGGGCAGGACTCGAGGCAGCTGATCGTCTCAGCAGAGACGGGCGTCTCAACCCGGCAGAGCCATCATCTCTTTGAAACGCATCCATGCTGAACTCTTTCGCCCCAACATAATGCAAGGACATGCGGTGACTGCCACAGACGCCTTTTCTGACACATCACGTGTCGCCGGCTGCCAGCACACGCGCTAGCCCCATCTAGGATTAGCCGGCTTGGCGTTCTTGCCCAGTCCGGAAGCGCCCAGGGCTGCGCAGGGCGAAGTACGTAACCATGTCTGCTGCCCCCGTCGTTGCCCCCTCCTCATCCACCAAGCTCTTGTGATCTTCCATCGCTCTCCTCTTTTTTGGTGTTCCTGCATTCATCTGTTCTCTGCTGTATCGCACTGTCCTATTATAGCCGTTGTATTTCTCGATGAGCGACGCGTCGCCTGTTCTGCTGAGGCCCCAGCGCTTAGTCGGGGACTCGTAATCTATCGCCTCGTTACTCCACGCCTCCCGAATCCGTGATACACCACCACACAACCCGTAAGTCTAGCTGAGATAGCTACGCATCTGGGTCAGGATGCGGCCTCCACGGCTCCTGCTCCTCATTTTTTGCTTCATCTTTCTGCCGATCCTCCTCACCTTTCTCTCTCTCGTGACTGCCGAGCCGCGCCGAGGCGTGGACGCCGATGCTCCTATCGCTGGTCGATCGAGCCGACTCCGTGCTCTGTTTTCTTTCAACGCACCAACATCACTGTTCCCGCCGTCGGCTATCATCAGCCTGACCGACGACAACTCGACTTTCTTCCTCGCGCGACCTGCAGCATTTGGCCCGCTGCTGCCTACCAAAGGTCTGAGCGGCCAGCTGTGGATCGGAAGCGGCTTCAGCGAAGACACCCTCAGGCGAGGTGCTGGTACTGCAGGTACCGAAGGCGAGCTTGGCTGCTCGGATGTTCCTGGCTGGGACAAGGATGGACAGTTGAAGCAAGACAAAACGCTGGCAGAGTCTGGGACCAGCTCAGCCGCCAACTCTGCATCGGACAAGACTTCCGACAAAGATCGCAGAGCCAGTGATCCTGGTTATGATTCGCTAGAGGAAGACGACGAGTCAGTTCTGCGTGATGGCACTGACGATTATCTACATCGTCCACTCTTTCCGAGTTCCCTGGACAAAGCGGGGGATAAGCAGCCCTCCACCCATGCTGACATCCAGTCTCTTCAAGAAAGCGCAGAAATTGCTGGCAAGATCGTTCTGCTGAGTCGCGGCGGCTGCGGCTTTTTGGAGAAGGTTAAATGGGTACAGCGACGGGGTGGTTCCGCGCTGATTGTCGGAGATGACACGAAAGGCGGCAGCTTGGTCACGATGTATGCACGTGGAGACACGTCGAATGTTACAATTCCTGCGATATTTACATCTTACACTACTGCTCATCTACTTTCTTCGCTGGTCACAGAAAGGGCATTCCTCGAAGTACCGCCCGACGTTACGGCGAAACTACCCCCGAAGAAGCAAAGCACAGCCACAACCACTACAACGACGACAACAACTAGTGTTCCCACCTCGACGTCCACGAAGAAGAAGCCACTAGCAACTGGTTCGTCAGAAAGCGGATTCTTCTCGTCATTGTTATCCAAAGTAGGATTGGGCACGAATGGTGGTTCAATTTCTGGGGATAGTCGCCGACCGCCCAGCAGTGGCAATATTGATTGGGTATTGGTTGATAAATCGGAAGAAGATGACAATGATAACGACTCTGGAAAATCTAACTATGGCAAGAGTCGAGCAAAGAAAAATGAAAAATCGCTGGACGACACCGCATCTAGCCTGGCTGATGGCGATGGGTTCGAAATTGGAGTGCATGACTGGCGGGATCCAGATCTTCTTCTACCAAAGCAAACCTCAAAGCCAGAATCCTCATCAGCTGCTGAAAGCAAAAGCTCGAAGAAGAAAGAAGAAAAGGTTGACAGCAACAAGAACTCCAACCTCCAAGGTGGAAGCATAACGCCCGGCAGTGGTGAATACTCATACGCAAGAAAACCTACTGAATCCGAAAAGAAGAAAGAGTCTTCTAAAAACAGCGACACGAACTCGAAGCCAGAAAGTGAATCATCTGAAGAGGGTTGGTGGATTGCGAGACTTTTTGTGTGGAATAAGGCCGATGACAAACTTGATCGAATTATGGAAAGTCGTATCCGATCCCAAAATGGAAAGGAAAGCTCAAACACCGGAGCGAAGAAACTCTCAAATGATCATGATGGCCTCTGGGTTACTCTAACTCCAACAACAATGTCAACCAACCCTTTCTTCGACACGCTTTTGGTTTTGGTTGTGAGCCCTTTGATAACATTGACCGTTGTCTATGCTCTGCTCCTGCTGCGATCTCGTATTCGTCGCCGAAGATGGCGAGCACCCAAATCCGTGGTCGAGAGGCTTCCAATCAGGACCTACCACACTATAACTTCACAGTCGACCACGACATCAAGCACTCGATCACCAAGCCCGGGATCTGTGGTTTCATTTACCTCGACATCACCTCTTCTTTCCTCAGGGCCTGTTGATTCATCCCGCCGCGCGCGGCCACGTTCTCAGACGGTATCTGGCTCGGTTGTCCCAACTGATATGATGTCACCGAGTACAGAAAAGAGCAACACCACGGATTTGTGGCGACGAAAGTATATTGGACGACAAGTCGAATGCGTTGTTTGTTTGGAAGAATATGTCGACGGACAAAGTCAAGTGATGAGCCTCCCATGTGGCCATGAATTCCATGCGGATTGCATGTAAGTATACTTGTTCTGTCGGTTTTTTTTTTTTTTTTTGCCCTGTTAATCTCGACTCTAGCACCCCTTGGTTGACTACCCGCCGACGCACTTGTCCAATATGCAAAGGCGATGTCGTACGCTCTATGGCTCAGCGACAGACTGGGTCCGATTCACACGGTCATGAAGAGCAATCAGCTGAAACCCACACTGCTGCAGTTCCCATCGTAGGAAGTGCCATGGGTGACACAAACTTGGAGGATGGTGATGGCCCGGATGCGCCGTTATTATCCAACAATAACATGTCTTCCGCGTCGCAGTCCAGCTGGCGCAACTTTGCTTCCATGAATTTCCCTGCACTCAGCGGTGAAACAATCTGGCACTCTGCTCGCACAGACCACACCCGATAGGGTATTTTGACGGCGTAAAGCGAACATTCTTTTTTTTTCCCTTCTGATTTATCACATTAGCGATTGGTTTCATCTCTTATATCCATTCATGGACAGTGTGGCGTTTGGTAGCCCTGAATATAAGGCGTGTTGGATTTGTGGTCAGGACGTGGTCCTGGGGGTATATGGTTTTGGTACTTTGGTCTATTATTCGGGGTCTGGAGGCCTGGTAAATGTAGTCAACATTACATAACAGCTTGGTATTTTACATTGGTTTGATGTACAAACATGCGATTCTCTTAAAATAAATAAAGTATTTATAAAGTATTGCGGGGCTGCTCCGATTGGGCGAGGTCGGCTAAGAATGCCAGCGACGTCATAGCAGAAGCACCTCACTTCAACCTCCTAACACACCACCTTATAATCTTCTAATTCCTACACACCATGACAGACAAAGTTAAAGAAGTCGCCAAGTCCGAGGCACTCCGCATCGGCACCCTGACCGGCACTGCAGCCAGGTCGGGGGCCTACATGTATCCCATCAAGGTACGTACCTACCTTTTCCCTGATCGTCCGACCACTTTCTGATGATGCCAGGGAATATTCTACTTCATCGCGCACCGCAGTCTCTGGAAACCTCTCACCTCGCGAATCGGTCCCACCGTCACCCTCGGCCTGAGCATCACCTCGGCCATGTTCTTCTTCACCTATGTCCCGCAACTGGCCGTGCTGGCGCTCACCTCGGGACCGCTGGCACCCATCTCTGCGGCGCTGCTTGTGCTCAGCGAGAGCTCGACGCTGACAAACGCGCTCTCCAATTCTTTCCTGCTTAATGAGGCCCTCGTGGATACCTTTGACGGCACGCTCGTTTCCAAAGGCCACGAGGCGCTTGTCAGCGATGGCCGACAGTTGAAACCCGGCAGCAACGCTCTCGACCCCATCGCACGCCTGGGCAAATTGGTTAGAAAACCATTTGCGAAAATGTCGCCCTCAGCACTTATTCGCTCGGTGCTGTACCTTCCCCTAAATTTCATCCCTGTTGTGGGAACGGTGGTGTATGTTGTTGTCCAAGGGAAACGTATTGGACCGACGGCGCATGAGCGGTATTTTCAGTTGAAAGGTTGGGATCGGAGGAGGAAGGAGGAGTGGTTGGCGACGCATGCGCCAGAGTATACCAGTTTCGGCGTCTTGTCGTTTGTGCTGGAAATGGTGCCTGTGCTCTCGTTCGTTTTCTCGTATACAAACACCGTCGGCGCAGCGCTGTGGGCTGCCGATATCGAGGCCAAGTCGTCGACTGCTCCGGGTTTACGCGAACAAGCAAAAAGGGCTTGAGTAGGTGTTTTAGAAGTTAAAGGAAGGACCTCTGTGAGCAAAAATATGTACTAAATCTAGTTCCTATGTGTAAAACTGCCTGGCTATATACGTGCCTTGATACAAAATGCCGCCTGTTCATGTACAGAGAGAGAAATCAAAAACCGCAAATACAACCTAAATATGTTCTAAGAATATCGAGAATCAAGTCTCCTTCGTCGGGACACACCCCCAACTACAGCCCTTGCGAAGAAACGGCAACGGACGCAATTCTGCACCCGATGCACGCGGGCCCTTGAGGCCGTTTTCATACGTTGCACAGTCCCACCATTCAATCCACTCGGTGCGAGCAATCACAAAACTGCGATGGCAGACAGAGCAACTCATGCCACCGGCGTCTCGAACTGCAATGGCCTTTTTCAACAGGTCGATGACGAGCTCCGGGTATCCCGTCAAGTCGTCTTCGAGGAACTGGTCTAGATAGGGGGCTCGGTTGCATTCCAATAGAGCGATTTCGCGTAACGAGGGGACGCGGCTGGTGCTTTCGCGTGCTCGCTGAGCCTCATGGGTTTTGGGACTGGGAAGGCGGTTTCCTTCGCTGTCCATGTAGTGAACGCGACTGGTGGCGATGTGAATAGGGGCCCATGCCTCTTCAGGACCGGGTCCTTTGTATTCCCGCAATCGAAGCGCGGTTGCGTCGTCCGGTCTATTCTCATAGTGCCATTGCTCGACGTCTTCAACTGCATCGTGTAAAGAGATAAGAGGGTTCGGGTTGACAACCATATGCTTCAAGTCGCCCTTTCGTATCAGCCAGAGCATCTCCCATGGCAGTGTGGTTAGACGGTTGGTTGAGAGGTTGATTTCTTGTAGCTTTGTGAGTCTCCGGATGGCGCCGGGGATTTCTCGGAGCTTGTTATTCCGCAGACTCAGAACATTCAAGTTGCCCAGCTCAAAGAGCTCTGACGTCAACCGCGTCAAGGAATTTCCAGACAGAAACAGTCGAAGAAAGGGGGTCAGTGAAGTGAAAACCTCGTCGCTAACCGGGCCCTTGAACACTGCTGGCTCTTTCGTCAAGTGCAACAGTGGTCGAAGTAAGTCGGTTGGAATATATTTCATGTCCAGGGCACTAAATATTGAATAAGCACAGGAAAATACAGGATGAGAAGAAAGACTTACCTCAGGTCAATGCAGTCCTGGCCCTTGTCGAGACAATCATTAACCAGAGCCCTAGCAGCCTGATGCTCTTTTGGCTCATCCTGTTTCTGTACACTCCGAGCAGCAAAAGTAGGCCCATTTTCACGTCCGTTTTCAGCCTCATCGTCGTCGTCCTCGTTGTCGTGTTTCATATTATCCCCCAATACAGGCACCTTGGTTGCATCCCGCCCAGGCGCAAGAAAGTCATCGCAAGAGGATGCTTCAGAAGACAACAAACATTCCGAAGATGACCCATCACTGCCCATCCACACACCACTATCCAAGTGCCGCTTTTCGCGAAAATCAGCTCTCTTGCGTTTCGCCTCAATAGCCTTTTCCCCCCACCAGGTACCGCGGTACCGCCGCTTCTTGGAATTCACAGGTTGGTTTCCATTTCCATGGTAGTTTTCCAGCGACGAGGAAGGGATATCGTCACTCGAGAAAAGGGCAGGGTCGCTCGAGGGGAAACTCGAGACGCTCAATCGCGAGGGCCGCTGCGGCGCTCGGAGAGGCTGGCGGTCTAATGATGATGCTTTCGCAGGGGATCTGGTGCGAATGGTTCGCGGTGGCGGAAGGGGGACTTCTTGGTCCATGGTTATCTCTATAACTGAAACCAATTGATTCTCTTGTTTGTCTGATGAGCGCGAAAAGGAGTGACAGACGCGCGCGCTGCTCTCCGGAGTGGGGTTCGCGATTGCGGTCACGGCTATTCAAATCGATGTACACCACAAGTGAATCACAAGGGCGGAGTCAATAGAAGCGAGCCTAGGCCATCACAGCAGTTTGCCAGACAAGCTCCCTGAATGGCGACAACAATCCAAACAATTGAAGCTGGAGAACTGGAGTTGGCTGATCGCTTGACTGTTTTCCTTGTCTAGAAACGGAACGCGTCTGTCGGTGGCCAATCAGCAGCTGTGATAAGAGACGCCCACGTGATATCAGACCCGCTTTGGGTCTTGGCGCACATGGAGTCAGGTGACCTTGCGTCATTTAACTGTGCATTGCTCGTTCTCGAGTATTATTTATTATAATACGTATTATTTTATTATACTGTTAGGTAGTAACTTTTATTTGATCACTTTCATTAGTCAGAAAAACAAGCTTGGCAGTTTTATCCCAATCGCCGGTCCTTCACACAGCCACTTGTAGATCTATCCTACTGACATCCGATAGCGGCCGTTTTATTATGTCTCAGACCCCTACAACATGGATGAGCAAATAATTCTTCGCAGACCCCGAGCTTTCTTAACACTCATTTCCCGTCTCGGTCCACCGCGAGCCTCGCAGTTGGTCGATATGCCACTTGGGCCCCTCCGCCAAGCACGCACTTCCCTTATCAGATTGATACCCGAGCGAGAACAATCTAATCTGATCCATTTTCTCCATAAGCGGGGCCCAGAAAGGTTTTTTCCCTCTGCTGAAGTTTTTGTACGTAATCGGAGACAAAACTTTTGTGCGAGGAGAGAGAAAAAAAATGAGGTATGATGCCCGTTGTCGTATGCGTGGTCATGCAGAATCAACTTGGATGCAATTGTCTTCGGGTTACATCAAAACATCAGAAACCTTAACAAAGCACGCGGAGAGTCGGCGTGTGGATATTAGCGGCACATCGTCGTCTTACCGGCGAGACAAGGCTATACCATCATAGAGGACGCACTTGCACGTATTTAGAAAAATCAGAAAACTTAAAAAAAAAAGAATCCTAAGTCTCCACTCTAATCAGATCAAAAAGATTGATAAACAAGTGTCATCCCCTTTCTTGTTGAGCTTGTCAAGCCTGTCAGATCTTTTTAGTCTTTCCCTAGGTTACATTTTCAACATGAGCGCGAAAGAAGTGCGCCAGTCTCACAATGTGTGGTCTAACAAGTACTTTGCTATTGCCATTGGAGCAATCATGGTGGTGTTTATTGTTTCCCACTGGGTGAATATTGCATACAAGAGGTACAGCCGGCAAAAACCGGGAAGATTTACGCCGGCACTCTCTAGGAATTTACGGTATGACGAACATCAATTGATATCGTATTCCTAAGCCATGGATGCTAACTAAACACAGCAAGGCGCAACGATTCTTAGCCACAAGTGTCTTTGGCATACAGATCAGTCGGTGGTGTTTGTATTTCACTTACTGGGCAATCAACCTGGCATTAACATTGACCAATGTTGAGTTGGACAATCATAGTTATGTTCGTATACACCTTACTTGGTTGGGACGGCACACGGTTCTAACAGAAAAAATTTAGGTTGCAAAGCGTCTTGGCTGGTATGTACAGGCTGAAAGAGAGACAAAAACTTTGACTAAACAGAAAAAGGATCTCCGTAGCAAATTTCGTCTTTCTTGTTTTCCTCGCCCTCAGAAACACGCCCCTGGCTCCGCTGAGTGGACGCTCCTACGAGAAACTGCGTCCGCTGCACAAGACAGCAGGCTATACTTGTATTACCACAAGTGTATTGCACGCCGCAATCTATCTGAGTGCCTGGTCTGACAAGGGAGAGCTTTATGAAATGCGCGAGACGAAGAACCTGGCTGGTGGGATTGCCGGGCTGGCAATGGTAATTATCGGAGTGTCGACTATTGGCTGGTTTGTTCGAAGGTCTTACGAAGGTACATTTATCTTTATTTCCTAGACATATTTCAAGTACTAACGAGGCCAGTCTTCTACATGATCCATCTCGTCCTCTTTATGCTCATCCTGATCATGATTGCCATGCACCGTCCACTAATCTCCAAATCAACAGTCGTAATCATCATCTTCACAGCCTGCATGTGGTTCTCAGACAGACTCCTACGCTTTGCCAAGCTATGCTGGTATTTTCCTAGGAACCACGCAACCCTAAAAATCATGCCCGACGGCGCCCTCCGCGTAACCCTAAGCCGCAGCATTCGCTGCACCCCGGGCTCGCACGCTTACCTATGGATTCCGGCTATCCGTGGCATCGAGACACATCCATTTACATTGGTATCTCAACATCCCAATGCCGAGTTTTTGATTAACGTGTACGACGGATTTACGCATGATCTGCGCAAAAGGGCTTTGCAAAACCCGGACAAGCCCCTGCGGTGCTCGGTGGATGGAGCGTATGGCCAAGTCCCGGATTTCAACAAGTTTGATCGCATCTTGCTTGTGTCTGGTGGCAGCGGGGCGAGTTTTGCTTTTGCGGTGGCTCTGGATGTAATCAAGAAATGCGCTGCTGGTTCGGGCTCAGAAACGAAGATGATTGATTTTGTGTGGTCGGTGAAACACTACGGTTAGTATTTCACATTGGAAGAAAAGAAGAGGGCAAAGACTAACGGACTTGACAGCATCGCTCACATGGTTCGAGAAAGAACTCGCGCAACTCCAAGAAAGTCCTCACGTACGCCTGTTCATACACGTAACACGAGAAGACGCCAAACCAGAGAGTCCCACCGACATTATCCTGACAAAGCCGGACGTCAGCAACACCAGCACACCCATCGACATTGAGAAATCACCAGCAACAATAGACTCCACTTTCCCCTCACAGCTTTTCAGAAACGCCCGCAAGGGCCGTCCAGATGTTCTGAGGTATATCTCAAGTTTTGTAGACGGCTGTAGTCCGCAGGATCACGTCGGCATCGGTGCGTGTGGGCCGGTTGATATGGTTGACAGCGTGCAAAGAGGTGTTTCTCGAGGGGTATATGATGATGGGCCGTCGATAACTATGTATACTGAGGTAAGTCTGTCCGAAAAAAAAAAATTGGTTGTACATACAAAGATTTTGACATTGACGTTGGAGTAGGAATTTGGGTGGTAGATGTTGAAGTCTGTTGTGGATGATTACTGGTCGGCGCATGATGTTACGAAAAGGATATAAAAGTTTGGGTATTTAACGAATTTTTTTTCTTAGATTTAGGTATGTATTTCAAAGACAATTTTTGAAACAATTCATTTTTCAGGGTATGAAAGATAAATCAGCTGTCTGTTCCAGACGTCGTCCTTGTCAGATGTCCTTGTTAGAACAAAGACGCCAATCAACGGGCCGGACAGCGTCCCAGTCAGGGTTATGCGCCCTTTACTGCATGCATCAATTGAATCTATATCCTGCAGATTCGGCCTTTGTAATAATCCAACGTCGCAGCAACTTTTTATATGTAGTACTCCGCACATGTGGACGTGCACAGCCCTGCCGCCAGTCTCGGATACGTGCATGTTTCTCCACCAGATCGACATTTAGTTAGACGATCACTCAACAACAACCTCTCTACTTCTACTCCGTACTACATACTCTAAATGCACATTCGCAAATATCTGTTATGTCATATACCATCATGGAGTGGCTCAAGAAATAAATTTCAAAAAAAGTTAAAGGTTAAAAAGGTAAATGCTAAAAAAAAATGCCAACTCCTCCACCGAAAAAAAAAAAAAAGAAAAACTCCTAGACGTCTCTGTTTTGCACACTTTGATTCGGATGACCAAAGTCGAGAGAGTCGCAGCCACAGGCTGAATGACAAAACTGGCGTGGAATCGTGAAAATTGAATCGAAAAGGGGAGTTAACCATATACATAAATGCATATATATAGAACTCAACGAAATGAAGGGGTATTATAATAAGAACGTAACATCCGATAAACTGTGCTCATGCTGACAGACCCGGGACTCAAACAAGTGTAACGCCCCAGGTCCTGCTTGGTCTGGTCATGAGTTGTTTAGAAAGCTGCCAACAACATGGCAAACGATCCAGCGACGACGGCGGCAGAAGCGCCTCCAGGTCCCAGAGCCACAGCAGCACCGGTGTGGGTGGCTGTGGCAGAAGGCACGGTGCTTACGGTAGCAGAAGCCGAAGCCGAGCCAGGCACAGGAGTGCTGGAAGGTCTGACTGATGCAGACGGGGTCGTGACGGGGCGGGACGAGGCAACAACGGTATGCGCGTGCACAATGGTTTGAGTCACAGTAGTCGTTCTCGTGATGGTGCTCGTCTCAGCAGCTCCCAAAGACGCAACGGCCAGGAATAGAGTGGCGGCAGCAGCTCCAAACTTCATTTTGGCGGTTTGAAATTTCCTGGTTTGTGTATAGCTTTGTTGTGTGTGTGATATGTACGTAACTCTACTATATCAAAGTAGAGCTGTCGAAATATAGAACGTTGAATGAAATGTCAAGGATTGCTGATGATACTTTTGACAAGTAGGTTGATAGTTGGTTGGTTCAACGAAGGAACGGCGAAAGATTCCGCAGGTGATGGATATTGTGGTTAAACGAGTGTGGGCGAGCTCTGCTCAGGTTGCTGTTCAAAGGAGTGACAGGGCCAAAGGCTCGCGACGATAACGAAACCACAGGGACGTTGAAAGGAGCGTGGGTTGAAAGAGAGGGCGGCGCGAACGACAGGGGCCGGCGTCTTTTATTACACGCTTCGTTAGCCTGGGTCCTGCGAAAAGGCCCTGCAGAACCGACTATTCAGTGGTCCCCCCCCGCGTGGATGCCACTGGATGGGCACTGGCACTAGGCCTGATCTCATCTTCCGGTTCCTAGGGCCGAAGCCAACGCAGCGTGATGTGGGCCGTTCCGAGTCTATAGTCCATACGTGGGCACCCCGACATCCATGAATCATACTAGTCTCGCCTGCTTTTAGCCTTTTACTGGTCTGAGTTGTGAATACGAATGGCGTTGTCCCAATCACAACCGACGCCGAAGTCCGACGTGAGACGTGGTGCGGCTAACGGGCAAACAAGGGGTCTGTTTGTTTTCATCCTGCGACATTGCATGTCGGATGATGGATCATTGGTGTGGGCGCCAGGGGGGCGACAGCAAGAACTATGGGCCTATGGAACCATGGCCCTAGAGGGAGACTTGGCAATGGCAACAAGGGGGCAACCGTAACCGGACCGAGGCAACTCAGACCTCTGGGAGCCCTTTTTGGGACAAACGACCTCTGACGAAAAAGTCTAAAGCGCAGAAACCCATTGACCGAGTGCGGCGATCCAGTTGGACGAGGAAGGAAATTGCCTCAGTAGCGCGGCGCGTTCCTGCATCGCTGCCAGCCTAGTCCGACTAGCGCAACCTGGGGACCCGATCGATGTGGAAATTGGGCAGAGTTTTCCACCGCCCTAGCCAGCGCTTTGTCGTGGTGGCCTGAGTTGGTTTTTATGAATAATTGCTGCTGCTGTTGATCGCTGTGCTGTGCGATGAGTGGTGAGGTGTGACTGTGAGCTGGCTGAGATACTCCGAAGAGACAGACAAGAAGATGAGGAAGGAAGGAGGAGGAAAAAGGAATTGCCGTAACGGGATTAGCCGGGAACTAGCCCATACGACGCGCGCTCTTTGGAGTCGCAATAATAAAATTACTCGGTGGCAAGCTTATTCTTGTGTGCCCGAATAAGGAAATTTTAACGGAGTCCTCTGGTTCGTACATCGTTCACTGCGCACGGAGACCGACTCTGTCTGGGCTCTGAGTCTGGGGCCGACTACGGAGGATATACTATTATTGCTTATGATGCGATGCTTGTTATTGTTATACCTGTGACACGGAGACGTCATGCCAATAACCCATGCCTATCCTTGATAGTATTCAATAAACCGCCCCTGTCCTTTGTTGACCTGTACAGCTACAACTACGGACAAAGGACACGAATCGCATTAGTACTCAATAAACGTACGTATTACTCCGTACACAGTCCAGGCCTGTTGATCGCGCTGATCGGTCACATGCCCCGTTGAGATCGGTGGAGCCGTGGAAATTGCTGATTCGGGTGTTTGCCGAACACGTCACGTGTTTTCTTTCTGCTTCTATACAACTCTCTATGCAGTACTTTATATAATATCTCGCAAAGGCAACATTTGAACATTCAATGTTACTGAAGAAGGGAAATTCCCAAATGTGGGTCCGAAGTATGCATAAAGTACTACTGGTAACGCGACATTCCAGTCTTGTTCTGTTACTACATACATACCGATATATTTATTTGCGGAACGAAGTAAATATTTGAACAACATCGACATCAAATTTTATATTAGATGTTATACATCAAAACCCACCAATTGATGAGGGGCCCTCGATAATTAGTCCTAAAATGTTTCATTCAAACGTTACCAGATTTATGCTGGCCTTGGACCATATTCTCCCAAGTTACCAACAGAGCCTTATCTTGGAGAAGCTCAACGTTCCGCATAAGACTCCAGATGTTAATATGTCACGGATTCCTAGGATTCAGCGTTCAGAGGAAGCAAGTAAAGTTAGAGAACGCACCCAGTTTCAAATGTTGTGGACTTATAGGCAGATGGCTCGCCATGGTTGATGATTGCTGAAAGAGCAAGGAGAGCCCATCGCGAACCATACATAGGCTTTCTTGAAACGGACGAGGCAGATTTGAGACAGAAGCTCGAATCTCAACTGGTAATCGCGATGTAGGTTCGGCTACCCTTGATTCCATGATATCGCAAAAAACCTTGATAGGGTTAGCAAACATTGAAATATTTTGAAACACTACATGTACTACACAACATATATATACCAGTTGACGACTACGATACAGACCTCGATATGCATAGCAAGAACTCCCACATGTGCACCAGTGGACAGCAATGGAATGTTCTGAAATTGTATTAGGCGATTGTATATGTGCCTCAACATAAAATATGGAGTTCTAAGGACCTTTTCTTTCTATTGCGTAGCTCTTGAGATCGAAAGCCAGTCGCAAAATAGACTGTGGAAACTATACGGCGGCTGAATTCCTTGATGAACGTGTTCGGCCAGGCCTAGAACCGTTCTGTCCAGGTCCAATAAAAGAGGCGGCAATGATGTCCACTGTAGCAGCACTGAAGATCGAATGCGATGCGAAAGCGCAAAGAGAATAGTGATGATTGGCCAGAAGTCACTAGATTTTTGGCTTGGTATATTCTCACTCCATATCAATTGATTGATTTTCGAGATTACTGCAAGCCTGACCCTTCCCAACTATATACAGAGAAGACATTTCAACCTCCCCACTCTTCGATTGACCAAATTGACCAAATCCATTCGTATTAGAACAACAATGTGTTGCCAAAGACTGCAAAAAACCCAGATGCTAAAAAATCGTATCCTGGATTGTCTGCTATAATATACAAGATTGTCATATCACTTCACTGTGACCGTTTCTACCGTCGCTCTGGATATTCTCGAGGAAGGATGACGGGCTTGGCCTGCACGCGGCGCCAGGCTTCGTGGTAAGGACCCTCAGTTCGAATGACGCTACCGATGGACATGAACATTCTGTTGAACGGGCATAGTTAGTAGACTGTACGGCAGCTCAAAGGTATACTTCAAAGGTATAGTTTCTCATACCCGAAAGTGGCGCCGGAACCAAGCATAAACTTGCCCAGCGTGCGCATGACACCGTTCGGTCCAGCGCCGTATTGGAAAATGGTGACAGCACCTGGTTCACCAAGTTAACTTGCTTCCACTCCGATAAGTGTTTGCGACTGCATTCACATACCACCGATGAAGCCCATGATCATTCCAACAGCTACCAGCGCAAGAGTTGTCAGTCTCATCGTATCGCGACTCGAAAAAGAAAAGTTCCATCATACAAGTTCCCATCATAGCTCCCATTTTCACTAGAAACGCCTCGAGTTAGCTTCGACCCAGAACGGCAGCTTAAGAATGATGCAACTCACTTTTCTCCAAGGTGGACGGGCCATGGCCCTGGGGGGGACCGGCGACAACAGGCATTGTTGAGTGGTGCCTCTTTGGACAATCAAATTTCTCCCACAAAGAAAAAAGATGCTTCCCTGCAGCAATAATAGAACAACAACCAGGAAGGGAATCGCGGAATTGCAGCCAGGAAACCTTGCACGCCGCAAGCATTGCTGGCCGCAGCCGCTCCCCGTACAGAGCGGTGTGCGGCGGCAGAACGACGGGAGCACTACTCCTCAACAGGCATAGCGCCCACCTGGCCCGAGCGCCACAGGCACGTGCCCTGATTTGCCGTTGCAGACTAGTGGCCGGGTCACGTGAGCACTGTGGTCAGCAGCGGCAGGTGATTTGCCCGTGCGAGGTGCAGCGTGAGGCAAAGCGCGAGCAAAGAGGAGGAGCAGAGACAGAGTGAGCAGCGACGACCTGTGAACATATCCCGCCCTGTGCCGACCGCAAAAAAGCAAGCCCTCGGGTCCCCCCCGCCGTCTCTGTATCGAAAGCAGCGCTCATTCCCGTACGGCTTTTCCTGTCGCCTGTCCCTTTTCGCCTTTTGACCGCTGGCTGAAAGGCGTGTCGGCGTCTGTGGCCGACCGTCTGGCCCGTCGTGGTGGCCTCTCCTGAAGCGTGACCATTCCGACCGACCGTCGCCGCCCTGTTTCTCACCGCGGTCGCGCGACCGACACTGAATAGGCGCCCTTTGTCACGACTGGGAAATAATTTTGGGGCGTGAAATAAATCAAAAAAAGGTAATCAGCCTCGGTGTTTCATGGCGCCTGCCAGCGAAAACTAAATCGATTTTCGCTTTGGTTTTGGATTGAATGCTAAGCGGATACCTCGTCGATCAGACTCAGACTGCATATATTTGTTCACCACGCTGCAACAATTGCGATTACCTCCACCAGAGCCTCATACGCCTGCCTAGCGTTCTGTCGATACATATACATCACTTACTTCTGCATACAATCATTTGCATTTATCTCATATCTCACCGCGGTCGCTACCTTCGACGCTTATCTCCCCTCGACCTTCTTCCCTCCTCATGACTGCAGTGGCTTCTCCGCCTAGCGTGCAATCGGGGCCTCGTCTAGGATGGTATTCTACTGGTAACGGAGGACAGGCGGCTCTCGGATCGATGAATACGGACGACGTGTCCCGCATATTTTTGCCGCGAAAAGGTGTGCAGAGAACGAATTCATCCTCGTCGCTATCGTCCAATTCCTCAACCTCTTCTACGTCTACGGTCACACATGCCGCTAATGGTGCTACGACAAACGGTAATTCTTCAGCTACGTGGTCGTCAAAAAAGAAAAACGGCCGTGGCCTGTGGCCAGCGTCCAAATCAGAACCCGTTTCGGGAGTAACGAATGCGCGTTCGCAGCCGGTCTCGTCCTCGACTTCGGTAAACGGTGGACCTACAGCCTCGTCGGCTATGTCTGCTATCCACCAACCTTCACCGGTTGTGCCGTCTCAACACCTGGTGCAGTCTCCTCAACAAAATGGAATGGGAGCGAGTCCTGGCATGCAGGGATCATCGGACCCCCCTGCTATTTTGACGCTGAGTCCTTTGAATGGCACTTTTGAGAAAAAACAAATCAACGTTCCGTACTTTCCCGAAGTACTTCGAATTGGTCGTCAGACAAATAACAAAACAGTCCCTACGCCTGTGAATGGGTATTTCGACTCCAAAGTGCTGTCGCGACAACACGCAGAGATCTGGGCTGATCGTCGGGGCAAAATATGGATTCGAGATGTGAAATCCTCGAACGGAACATTTGTCAATGGCCAACGGTTATCACTGGAAAGCCGAGAATCCGAGCCCCATGAACTGCGAGAAAACGATTCCCTTGAACTGGGTATTGATATTGTGAGCGAAGATCAAAAGTCTATTGTCCATCACAAGGTCTCGGCCAAGATTGAACATGCAGGAGTGTACGGTGCGGGCCCGAGTATTTTGGATCTGAATTTTGGGGACATTGATCCCACGTCTGGGGGTGGCTTGCTACCTTCACCTCTGAGCCAGCCGCTCTTCCACATGCGTGGACGATCAAGTAGCTCCCTCAGCAACCGCAGCGCTCAGAGTGCAGCCAGCAGCCAGATCAGCGCTCTTCACCAACAGCGGCAGATGAACTATTGGCTTTCTCCCATGACCATCGAACAGGTGGTTAAGAAAATTTCCGTAAGTTTGGAAGCTATACCAGCGACATCAGGTGCTAACATATCTTAGTCGGAGATGAAACAAGCCAAGCAACACTCTCAAGATCTTCGCGAGACGGATGAATTTCTGCATACGTTGATTGCTTCGGACTCGCTAGACAAGGAGAAGTTGAGCAATCACAAGTCGGAAAATGCTGTTCGACAAGTAAACGGCCGGCCCAAAGTGCCTCGGTTAGACCCGATCTCCAGGTTTTCTGATCCTCCAGCTCCACCCCCACAACAGCCTTTACCGGAGAAGCCTGATGCTGCACGTCGTCCTTCCCACGAGTCAGCTGCAGGTTCGTTGAAGCGATCAGACACTGAGAAACCACCAAAGCCAGGCTCTGCCGTGAGTTCTCCGGTTTCTCGCGAATCCAGCCAAATTATCAGTTTGATCGAGGCATTATCAACAACCAAGAAAGAATTAGAGGCCCAGAACAGCCGTGTAAAAGAGCTGGAAGATCTCTTGCGGCAAGAGCGTTCTGCTCGAGAGAGTGCAGAAGAAAAGGCACGACAGACACAGCTTGGTCGCTCCGAAGATGAGGCTGCTCCTGAAACTCTGGATGAGGTGGAGCAAGAAGTTCCCGAAGTCGAGGAAATTACCAAAAGTCATGAAATTCACGAACCCAATGGGGTGCCCGAAAATGTTGAGGCAGAAAAGACTGAGCATCCTGTGCTGGACACTAAAACAGAAAAGCTGCAAGAGCAGCTCAACAATATGGTGACAGAGTTGGTGGAGATGAAGCAACAAGTCGAGACATTCAAGCAGCGCGCAGAAAAGGCAGAAGATGAAAGTGCCGAAACACGCAAATCTCTCGCTGAGATGATTGAAACCATCCGACGCGAACGAGAAGCGCAGGCCAAGGCGGCACCGAACGAAGCGTCGTCAAAAGAGTCGCCCAGTCTCGACGGAGCTGTCGAAAAGGAACTCTCTACGGCGTTCCACGGGGTCGACTCGCGACATCTAAAGGAAGTTGAAAACGCGGTGACAGCATTGGCACAAAAACGAAGACACAACATGCTTGAAAATTCTACGCCATATGCGTCGATGCTCGGGGTTGTTCTTCTTGGAGTGGGCTTGATGGCTTATCTGAATGGATGGCAGAAGATTGAAAGATGATTATTTTCATGTTGACGGATATTTTTTGCTTGCCTTCGTCGATTGGCGATGAATAATGGATGAAATACATTTACAGTCATTCTTTCGGATCTTTCTTGCGGGACAACTGGGATGGTGTTTTTTTTGTTTTGTTTTTGTTCTTTTTGCTCTGTCTTTTTTTTTTTTTTTTGCTGTTTCTTTTCTTTCTCGCACCTTGTGATTACTACCTGCTAATTGTTTTTTGTTTCTTTTTTTGTTTCTCCCAGTGATGACACTCTGGGACAACCCATTCATTCTCGGCCTGCGGGGTCTGATACCATAGTACATCATACCATTTGAGGGCGTCGTTGTTTCGCGTCTCCTAGCATGGCAAATACGGTCGTCTGTTTGGCTTGACCGGCCACAGCGGTTCGAGATCTTTCCCTTTGTATGTATATGACTGAGTGGGAACGGCGCATGATAGCAATTGACTGATTTATTTATTTAATTATATTGATTGTATGAGTATAATGTAACAGGATAGTGTAGTGTAGCATATAGTGTGACAGAATAGTAAAACAAATAGTATAACAGAATAGTGATACAAAAGTAATGATTAGGGTTTATTTCAGGCTGACGGCGACTTCGATCATGCTGACCCAGCGCTTGCGCGACTCGGGCGGTTCTCCGTCAGAGTCAAGAGAAGCCTGCAGCCGGTTCTGGCGCTCTCTGTCGCGGCGTCTACGTCGGCGACGCTGGTTTTTGGACTCGGCTGGTGGTTGGTGTTGAGCGTCAACGTCCATGGCATCGACGTCCATAGTGTCCTCGCCGGCATTGTCCATGCTGTCACTGTTGCCCATAGTGGTATCCATGACATCGTCCCCAGCATCAGCATCAGAATCTGAATCATCGTGCTTGGTGGTGTCCACCATGGTAAACACATTCACCCCATCCTCCTCCAACCGCACAATATCATCCACCACACACACACTGCCCGTGCGAATCCCCACCTCATACTCCTGCGCCTTTTCCTGAAACCAGGTCCCCAGCGCCAGCGCCTTCTCAATCGCTCTGCCTGTTGCCTTGATCAGGACTTTTTCCTGTCGGAGTTTGCGTAGACACTCTTCCAACACTACTTTCTCCTCTTCCCCCTCGCCGCGTTTCCCATTTTGGTAATTCTGATGCTGCCGCCGCTTCTTCGCCTTCTCATCCACCAGCGGCGCCATCGCGCGTCGTTCAGCCAGATGCAATAGCTTCTGGACGCGTTTGATCGCGCTCATAAACGGCGTTTTGCTTCCGACATAGACGATTTTGGGCACGTGTGTGCCGGCATAAGGAGATGCGACGGCGGCGTGTGGGATGGGCCGTTTTTGGATACGGTAGTTGGGCGGGATGCGTGTGAGGTTTGTGTTTTGGTGTTTGTCGAAGGTGAGTGTCGACGACGACGACGACGACGTCGCGGTTGTGGTGAGCATTTTGACGTTGAACGCGAGGGAATGGATGAATGAGGGTGATTATGTATTAACAGTTGTAATTGTGTATGGATATTAAAGTAAGGAAAAAAGTATGTATTAAAGAGATTGACCAATGCCGGCCATGAAGCAATATTGAATATTCAATGTGAATCTGGGGATCTGAGATGCGTGAGGAAGATCTGGGGATGCGAGACGCCCTCGGACGCGTTAAGTAGGTGCGATCCCAGACCGCCTGCCTAATCCGGCCGGCAGTATATGAGCCCTAATTTCGAGGTTCGTATGTTTTACTCTTGTCAATTATCACTTTATAGCTACTCTAAACATAACTCAAAAGACCAGTACCAATTCTAGAAGTGGTTTCACGTTTCATTGCAACTAGTAGAAGATCACAGTCACACAGCCTGGTGAGATGTCTATAAATTACTCTCCATAGTCCCCGTCTGTCAAATGGTCCATCCAGCTCTCAACTCAAATCATTTCTGTTTATATACTACTGCTACTGAAAAATGTTCTCGCGCCGAGCAAATTCGAATTATGAACGCACTTTTAACCATGAGCGGCCGAGTGTTATTTATGCTCGCCCTCCTCCACAACCACCAAATCATTACGGGCCGAATTTCGAGAAAGCACCCGCTCAAGACTGTTGCTAGGAAGACCGACGCAGTGAGACCGTTTGGAGTCCGTATGACCCAGTGCGCACTGTTGCTACTGGGCCAGACACAATTGGCCGAGCCCATAGCTACCATCGCGAGATTGAATTAGAACACCAATACAGCGATCCTTACGAGAAGCGTGACAAGAAATATGGAAATCGTCAGCAAGCCGACTATGATGCCTATAAACCACCATCAGAAGGCCATGGTCAAATAGCCGTCCAAGTAGGAGCCTGCATCAGTGGTGTGGCGGTAGGGAGAAATCACTCCCCCCATCACGAAGATTATGACACCCTTAGAGAGGGGAAAAGACTTGCAAAGGGAGGGGCGTTATGTGGCAAATCTGTAAGTAAAGTTATTCCTCAAAAGCCATGAATAAGAAAAGCTAACTTGGCGCAATCGTGCTGCACAGTCTCGCACAGGCTTTGAACACAGGTACCCGCAGGGATACGACAATCTTTATAAGGTCAAGACCCACGCCGATGAAGCAGAACGCAAAAAAAGGGCAGGTGGAAATTTCAGATCGAGTGAGGTTGAGATTGATAAGAGTATAGCAAAATGGAAAAAGCAGATGGACCGTCGAGGCCGAGAGTACTAGTCAGATAGTTTCTGACGTGGTAAAACTATGCTTCATGGGTAATTTCTTGTAGACATGCAGTCATTTTATTTGTTGTTCTGCCCTGAACCTATTGTATTGAGACGTAGACGGGGGTGTTGGGAAATACGTTATTAAACTTGCTATAAATGTAACATACCAGAATGTGCTAGTGCCCTATAGGCTTAGTGCCTTCTGGCGTAATAAATATCATTCAATCAAATACAAAACCACAAGATAGTTTAGACGCTACCTACACCAGATCAATAAAATCTGTATCTACTAACTACTCCGATTGAGGCCCTTCCCAGTCGGATAAGTCCGCCTTCGCTACGCACATCCGTTGACTAAGCGTCACCCACGAACCACAATATACCAACATTCGGAAGGCTTTGGCGTCAGCCTTGTCGCCCCAAGCAATGTCCATTGCGTCCTGGATCGTTGCGTAGTTGACGAAACCCAGCGCTTCCACAGCTTCCGGAGTTAGTAATTCCTTGAACATGCGATGCAATGGTCCGTTGGTGGCCCAGCGAGTTGGCGCAAGGAACGGATGCTTCTTCCGCTTGTATAGCTCGTCCGTAATGTACGGACGCACCGCCTGGCGCAGGATCCATTTCTCATTGAGCGATTGCAAGGCCATGCTGGACTCGGTCCACGTCGGCCCCATTTCACCGTTCTCCGTCTCGGCCGCATACCGCAGCTTGACGCTGGGCGGCAACCGATTGACGTACTCGGTGAGGTGGTGGTCCAGAAACGGCGTGCGTGCTTCAACACTGTGTGCCATCTCGGTGCGATCGCCGAGGCACGAGAGGAGCACGTTGGCCAGCGAGTTTTTGTTCCACATGTACATGGCCGTGTGCAGAGGGTGCCATCGGGACCGCATTTTGGCCTGGACGTCAGCCGCGTACGACGCGAGAACCGTTCGGCGGCAGTCATAGTCACCTCCCTGGGTTTGCACCACCCACGGAGCAAAGAGTGGCACATCGGGATGCCACGCCAGAAGATTATGACTCATGGTTGTTGCTCCCACCCCTGCGATCGATGCCGGGGCTTGCTGATCATCGTACGCGGTGGCGCCAATATGGCGCCAGATTCCTTTCATTTCCTCCTCCACGGCCTTAAACATCTTCCCTCGCAGGTCACTGTTCTGGGACAGTGGGAGGTCCGATAAAGCTGCATCTGCTTCGCGAAGGAACTCGGCTGGAAAGTACGGATAGCCAGCGAAATGTTCGTCGGCGCCTTCCCCGGTCAGAACGACCTTGACTCCGTGTTCCCGCGGAAGCGTGGAGAGCGCATACTTGGCCACAAAGTTGAGGTCAAAGTGATGATGCTCACAGTGGAACACCGCGTTGGCGAAGTCTTCGGCCAGCGTGTCCTCGGTAATGGTTTTTTTGATCGTCTTCACTCCGAGCCAGTCGGCGGTGCGTTCGGCGATGCCTTGTGTGTTTGTTAGCATGCGGCTTTCGTTTCTACGCGGACAGACCTACGTGATTCGTCATACCCGGATGTCTCGGGAAATGCCACACTGAAGCAAGTGACACGAGTCCCCTCTTCGTTCCCTATCTTGACTTTGTCTTTGCGGGCAAGCTCTGTAACTATACCGGCAATGGCAGATGAGTCGATCCCTCCAGAGAGATAGATGCCGACGGGGACATCTGCACGCAGGCGAAGACGAACAGACTCGACCAGCCTCTCGCGAACGCCCGCCACCATTTCGTCGATGGTGCGAGTTTCGGGTTTGCTCTGCCAAATTGCAATCAGTTGTGGCCTGCGTTGTCAGGTTCAATGGAGCAAACCTTGTCCTCGTATTCGGCATCCCAGTATCTGACCGTCTGCACACCACCGTTTTCGGTAATATCAAGATAGTATCCGGGCAAGACCTTGCGAACACCGCGGAACAGCGTTCGGTCATCGAACATCCATCCGGCCTGGGCGATGGCCCGCACGTCCCAGCGCGGCTTCCAGCCCATGGGCAAGAATGCCTTGGCCTCCGAAGCCACGAGTAGCTTCGACCCGACGCGAGTGTATAGCAACGGCTTGATTCCATACCGATCGCGTGCGGCGATCACGCGCTCAGCTCCTTTGCGCTCGTCATAGAGGACAAATGCGAACTCGCCTCGCATATGACTGAGAAACTCGGGTGCACCATAGATCTTGTACAGCGCCACAACCAGCTCGCTGTCGCTGTCGCTCTGGAAAGAGTACTTGTGCCTGGTTTCACATTCGTGACGAAGACGCTCGTAGTCGTAGATTTCGCCGTTTACCACCGCGTGGAGTTGGTTGTCGTTGCTATGGAGTGGTTGTCGCCCTGCAGCGGACAGGTCGTTGATTGAAAGCCGGCAGTGCGCCAGGCCGACTTGCTCGTTCGCACTGATCCATATTCCCGAGTCGTCCGGACCACGGTGACTGATGAGATCCACTGAAGCTTTGAGATTTGCTGCAAGTCCTTTTCCCACACTGTTGTTGGTTTCGCCGTTGCTACTGCTGTGGCCATTGCACGCGGACAGCGAAATACAAGCAGAGAACCCGCACATTGTTTTTCTCTTCTTTCTGTCCTTTCTTGTCCTGTTCTCACACGGGGTCCGATAATCGAAAGAGGGCTGCGAAAGCGATCGCAGCACATTTAGGGGTTTCCCAAAATCCACCACTAGTAGAGGCTGTGATGGGAACCCTAATTAGGGCGGCCGTGGCCAGATTGGGACTTGCCGTCCTTCCGTTTTGGTAAGCCGCGACCAAACCACATTCTGTGCCCTAATAAGCTTGTCCGCTACAAAAGTCAGAATCTAGGGTCAATCCACCATTCCTGGCTCGCATTTTTTTTCGTTTGCATTTTATCGTCGAGAGACTCGTTCAACCTTGCATCATGGACCATACGGACAAGCAGGAGCCCATCGCTATTGTTGGTGCGGCCTGTCGATTCGCTGGCGAGGCCTCATCCTTAGGCTCCCTATGGGACATGATCAGCCAGGTGAAGACCGGCCACTGTCCTGTCCCCAGTGATAGATGGAATAGCGAACATTGGTACCACCCTGATCCAGACCGCAAAGGCGGAATCGCTCCGCAGCACGGATACTTTCTGCAGCAAGACGTCAGCCACTTTGATGCTCCCTTCTTCTCGATGACGGCCAAAGAGGCGGCCGCCATGGACCCGATGAAGCGGTTGTTGCTTGAAGTGAGCTACGAAAGCATCGAGAATGGTAATATACACCTCTCCCAGCCACGAAACAAAAGCAGATGCTGATAGCGAGGCTATAGCTGGTATCGCGGTTGAGGATCTGATGAACAGCCGGACGGGCTGCTACGTTGGCTGTATGACAAACGACTATGAAATGACCTCGCTGCACGATATCTACGACATCGGACATGCGGCCGCGTCGGCCACCAGCGAAGCCATGACCGCCAACCGCGTGTCTTGGTTCTTTGGCCTCAAAGGGCCGAGTTTGACGCTTGACACCGCCTGTAGCTCCTCGCTATATGCTCTTCACCTTGCATGCCAGTCGCTGCGGTTGAAAGAAACCAACATGGTGGGTCGAGCGGATATCCACGTTAACGCCAACTGATAGCTAACTTGCGTGTGATAGTCGCTCGTCGCCGGAGTCAACCTCCTGATCAATCCCAATACCATGCACCAGCTCTCTGCCATGCATATGCTCAGCCCCGAGGGAATCTCGCACACCTTTGATGATCGAGCCAATGGTTACGGTCGGGGAGACGGCATTGGCGCCCTTCTCGTCAAACGTCTCTCAGATGCGATTCGCGACGGCGACACCATCCGCGCCGTGATCCGCGGTACCAGTGTCAACGCAGACGGCAAAACACCCAGCATTACACAACCAAGCTCCGCAGCACAAGCGGAGTTGATCAACCAGGCATACGAGGACGCCGGGTTGGATCAGTCGGACACGGACTACTGCGAATGCCACGGCACCGGGACGCCAGTCGGCGACCCCCTGGAACTAACCGCGATTGCCATGACGCTTGGTGCAGCGAGGCGTGCGGCTGGAAAGACACCTCTCTACGTTGGGAGTATCAAGCCCACCGTCGGCCACACGGAGGGTTGTGCCGGTCTGGCAGGCATTTTCAAGTCAATCCTACTCCTGGAAAAAGGAATGCTGGTTCCCACCTACGGCGTCGAACGTGTGAACCCAAAGCTGAAGTTCGACGAATGGAACCTCGCTCTTCCACACGATGTTGTCCGATGGCCGACATCTGGCATGCGTAGGGTCAGTGTCAACTCATTCGGGTTTGGCGGTGCCAACGCCCACGTGATCCTGGACGATGCGTACCATTATCTCGAAGAAAGGGGTCTTGCTGCTAAGCACAACACGGTCATCCATGGCTTGGATTCGGATGCTGGTCCCCGGAATACACCAATAAACGGAGTCGCTCACGATGAATCGAAGCGATTGTTTCTCTTCAGCGGCAAAGACCAGACCGGGGCGAAGCGTGTGTCTGAGAGCATAAACACGTGGCTGCAAGCTGATTCACAGGCTAAGCGTGACCCTCACTTGTTAGAGAATCTCGCATACACACTCGGTCTGCGTCGCACGCATCTGGAGCACAGAACCTTTGCGCTTGCAAGTTCGCTGCCAGAACTCACGGAAGAAATATCCAAGGGTTTGCCGGCAGCAACTCGATCACAACGTCATGGCGAGAACCTCGTCATGATATTCACTGGTCAAGGTGCCCAGTGGCCAACAATGGGACGCGAACTTTTGGAGAATCCCATATTCCGGCAAAGCATCGATGTTTCCCAGTCTCACCTCGACGCTTTGTGCTGTAAGTGGAATGTAATCGAAGAGTTGACTAAGACGCCCAACCCAAATATCGATCTTCCGCAATACAGCCAGCCTCTCTGCACCGTGGTACAGATCGCACTGGTTGACCTTCTTCGCTTCTGGAAAATTTCACCCACGGCGACAATCGGACACTCCAGTGGTGAGATCGCCGCTGCGTACGCCGCAACACTTCTAACCCATAATGACGCTATAAAGCTGGCCTATGTCCGAGGTCTCAGTTCTGCCGCCGTTTCTAAGCAGGGTGCAATGATGGCTGCCGGGCTTTCTCAGGAGGAAGCCCAAATGTACCTGGCTAAGTTTCCACCCGGATCTGCGGTCGTGGCCTGCATAAACAGTCCGTCCAGTGTGACCTTGTCTGGCGATGTTGACGTTATTAATCGGCTGGAAACTCTGATTTCTAGCGATGGAAAGTTCGCCCGCAAACTGAAAGTCACAACTGCATACCACTCTCCTCATATGCGTGAGATCTCGTCGAGCTATCTTGAGATGATTGGCGAAATATCACCGAAGCAGCCAGACGAGACAGACAACAACCCAGTCATGTACTCGTCCCTTACCGGGTCACTGGTCACTTCAGCCAAAGAACTGAACGCTCAGTATTGGGTCAACAATATGCAGAGTCCAGTGCAATTCTCACAGGGTCTGTTGGCATTACTGAAGCATAAGAAAGTGTCTCCCGGTTCACGGCCAGTAGCCGTACAATGGGGAAATTTTCTTGAGGTTGGCCCTCACGCCGCTCTCCAAGGACCGTTGCGACAGATCATCGACGCGAGCCAAAACAAGTTCGCCAAGTCTGCACCTTATGCGTCGATGCTTGTTCGTGGCAAAAACGCAGTGGAGACGTCCTTGAATGCTGCAGGAGTACTCTGGGCTGCCGGTTGTAAGCTTGACATGGGTACAGTCAATCAGCATTCACTGCTCAAAAATGGTCCTCAGATGCTTTGCAACTTGCCTCCTTATCCCTGGAATCATACAAGGGGCTTCTGGCACGAATCGTATTCATCACACTCTTATCGCTTCCCTCCTCACGCACGCAATGACTTTCTGGGCATGGCGGAAGATTCTCAATGCAGCCACGAGCCCCGGTGGAAAAACTACCTGCGCATTTCCGAAAACCCATGGATCGAAGACCATAAAATCACGGGAACTGTGCTATACCCAGGGGCAGGCATGCTTGTCATGGCCTTGGAAGGCGCCCTGCGTACCGCTGATTCGTCCAAGACAGTGGAAGGCTTCCGGATGACCGATATCAAGTTCGAGCGCGGCCTCGTGATATCTTTGGATGATGCGTTGCCAGTCGAGACCCGCATAAGTTTCCACCCACACAGCACGAAACCAGACTCCTGGATTTTCACAGTCTACTCCATGACCAACGGCTCGCCGTGGGCGAAACACTGTGTTGGAACCATTGCTCTCGTATACGAGACGGAGGCGAGCCAAGTGGAGGAAATAAATGTGGATGCCCAGTGGCGGAGACAATTAGGTTTATATAAGGCTTTGCTCTCCGAACCTGGCCATTCCCCGGCTATCAACGTCGATGGATTCTACCAAAACTTGGACACTATTGGCATGCAGTACGGTCCAGCGTTCCGTAACGTAATGTCTCTCAAAGCAGTGCCATCTAAAAACGCCTCGTACGGATCCGTGGCAGTCCCAGATACCAAGTCAACAATGCCTAGACATCACGAGTCTCCCCATGTCATTCACCCGGCAACCCTGGACTCTATCTTCCACCTGGTGATTGCCTCCCTTGATTCCGACCGGCCGAAACAGGCCGCGGTGCCATATAGCATCGACGAGATGTACATCGCTCGGGATCAGCCTAAGGGGCACGGAGCCTTCTACTCTGGCTATGGTCGTATGCTGTCTCAGAGCGGCCATGAGATAAACACTGAACTGTTTGTCTCGGACGAGGAGTGGGCCAAGCCAAAGGTCACTGTCAATAACTTTGCCCTTCGTCAGGTTACGTCTGGAGACAGCTCTGAGGCGGCTGGCATTGCACTATCCACGTCTACCAAGAGATGTGCGGGGATCACCTGGGTTCCCGATCCCTCTTTCTTCACAACTAACGATGATCTTGCAAAGTTTCTCTCATTACCATCATCATCATCATCACCATCCAGGAAGGCGGTCACATTGGTGCAGACCTTGTTAAAGTCCGTGTTCCTGAAGACGTCAGAAAACACCGTTCTGGTGGCCATGTTTGATGAGTCCGAATCCAGCATCGATATTCTGCTTGGCCTCAAGGGCCAAACATACGGACCTAAAAGGATCGTCGCCCTAGCCCCATCAGAATCTAGATTGCAGTTGATGCGAGCCACTCTTAGCGAAGGTACTGATGAGGATATGGACATCACCTATAAATGGCTTCCTGAGAGCGAACTTCTCCAGACGCTGGCTCCTGAAGCCAACGATCTTATGATCGGATTGGGAGTTCCTGACATTGCTAAGAATGCTGCCACACTTTCCAAGCTGGCTCCATTGGTGTGTCTCACCACTCACGCTAGTCAGCCAGACAAGGGGGCAATTGACGTCGTTATTCCAGGAAGCAAGTCAATTGGCTGCCTTGCTGAGGATGCCACCTACGTCTTATTTGCATCAAGCACCACTAGTTCACCTTTAACCGAACTTCCAGATTCTGTCGTACTTCTCCTACCTATATTGACATCCGACGCCCTGGATAAATTTGCGATCACAATCCAGACTAGGCTTGAAAGCTCCGGGGTGCCCGTCACACGCACAAATCTGACGTTGGACGGGGTAGCTTCACTCGGTGGAAAGTCTGTCATATCTCTACTTGAGATTGACAGTCCACTAGTGTATTCCTGGGATGAAGACCAATTCAATGCCTTCAAGACACTGGTCTCCACGGTTCGGCACCTTTTCTGGATTACTCATGGAAGCGTACTTGAGAGTTGGTCGAATGGGGTTGAGTTCGCAACAAGCCAGGGCTTGTTCCGAGTGATGCGCAATGAATACCCTATGGCAATCTTACCGTCTCTAGACCTGTCCGCGGTTGCTGATATCTCCAATGTTCAATACGCAGATCTAGTTCTCAGTGTTTGGAGAACTTCCCTGGATGAGGAGGCGATAGAAATGGAGTACGCTGAAGGTAATGGCTTGATTTACATTCCTCGTGCCACGGAAGATGCGGCCTGCGACTATGAACTGCAACTTGCCAATGATACCGCGAAACCCAACCTCTCTGCTCTAGGTGCTTCGGGAAAGCCACTAAGAGCGAGCATGTCTACACACCATGTCCAAGGTTGCGTCTGGATCCCGGACGAACAAGCCGAATTACCACTTGAAGCAGGCCAAGTTGAAGTCAAAGTTGAGTACGCTGGACTTGGAACTGGCCAAACAATAAACTCTGTTCACCATGCTGTTGGTGTCATTACTCGTCACGCCGACTCTATGGCAAATAAATTGGAGATTGGGCAACGTGTTATTGTCTTCTCGCACGCTACTGCAAAAACCCATATCCGCCAAAACCAGGACCTGGTGGCACCTCTGCCCGATGGCCTTGAGCCACAGGATGCTGTTGCGCTTGTAGAGCCTTTGATCACTGCGCAGTATGCACTTGTCGAGGTGGCTCATCTCAGCCACGGTCAGACATTGCTGATCGCCAATGCAGGCAGTGCCGTCGGACAAGCCCTTATACAAGTGGCCAAAGCCGTTGGAGCTGGCGACATTTTTGCTCTAGTCCACAACAGAGCAGAGCGAGACATGCTCACCGACCGATTTGGGATTCCTACAGACCACATTTTTGATTCAGCCTTACGCAATTTCGTACCACTCATCCGGAGTGCCACGGAGAACTGCGGCGTTGATATTATTATCAGTCAACAGTCGGGGGAATACGTCGCCGAAGCCATGTCAATTCTGAGTGACTTTGGCCAGGTTATCGACATCAACAACGACGGCGAGATCTCTACCAGGGCTCTTCTCCCGGCCTCCGTAACCAACGCGACTCTCGCTCATGTTAACATGGCTGCAGTGATCCAAGCCAGACCAAGTATGGTTAGCAAACTCTTCCAGCAGGCTTTTAACGAGTACATCCTCCAAGGACCTTCCCCGTTGATGGTGCTACCGGTGACCAGCCTTTCGACTGCGATGATGAAGAGCATCCCGGAGGATCAGATTGCTGTCGTGTCCTTGAATGATGCCAGTCCTGTTCTCATACCTGCGCCTTCGATCCAGGAGCTGAAGCTTGACAGTGAGGCAACATATGTGCTTGCTGGTGGTCTAGGAGCTCTTGGCTTGGACATTGCCAACTGGATGGTTGAATACGGTGCTAAGAACCTGGTCTTTCTATCACGATCAGGAGGGTCAAAGAACCATAAGGATCTACTGAAATTCTCCGAGCGATCTATACGGGCAGAAGCGTTCAAGTGTGATGTCAATGACGATGTCAGTGTTGCCAAAATCTTCGACACACTCAAGGCCAGCGGCAGGAGGATCGCCGGAGTAGTCCAATTAGCCATGGTTCTGGAGGATAGTATTTTTGAGAACATGTCCTATTCTCAGTGGCATAGGGCTATTAGGCCCAAGACTAAAGGCTCACGAAACCTCTTGGCTAATATATGGCCTGGTGATAGTACTTTTTTCATTTTGCTGTCATCCATCACTGGTATCATTGGTAACTCGGCACAAGCCAACTACGCTTCAGGAAATACTTTTGAGGATGCGTTGGCACATCACGCTCGCTCTCATCTTGGAATCAACGCTACCAGTATTGACGTCGGCTTAGTTTCAGATTCCACACATTTTACATCAGCGGGTGAGTTTGGTGACCTTGAACACTACCTTGGCCGGTACCAGCACGGTTGGCGCGGCCTACAGACGAACCTTGAAGAGCTCAGCGTGGTGATGAGAACAATCATGTGCGGCTCCACCACTAACGCACAGGGCACGCTGCCAGCTCAGGTAGTGTTGGGTCTCGGCGACCGCATTCCGTACAATGAGAGCAGCACCGGGGGTTTCTCGAGGGATAAGAAGTTCGAGCTCCGCGTCATCAAAACCGAAAATCAGGCCGGGGACGGCCAGAAAAAGCAAGACATTGGAACACTCCTGTCCAACGCGACGAGCATGGCAGAGGCTGCGGCAGCCGTCGAAGAGAATATCAAGGATCTGGTCGCTGCAGCCATGGATGTTCCCATAGACGAAGTCGATGCTCAAAAGCCTCTCTATGACTATGGCGGTAAGTTAGGGCTGCAACTTGTTCTCCGTTCTCTAAAGTTATCCTTTTCATTATGGAACAATAACAACAACAAAAAAGCGACATTGCTAACATGTCATACTATAGTTGATTCTCTCCAGGCCGTTGAAATTCGGAATCGCGCCCAAAAGGACATGAGAAGTGATATTTCGGTCTTTGATATTCTGAGTGCTATGCCGCTAGCCGAGGTAGCAGCCAAGATTGCGACCAAGAGTCAGTTGTTCAAGGCCAGTGCTAGTGAAGATTGAGAGTATTGTCATATAACTAGATAATATCTTTTGATATAGAATGCATTTGGACAGAGATTAAGGGACATAAGCTTTCAAGTTGTTATACCTTTCTTATCTAGTGTGAGACCAAGCACCTACCTTGGCACGAATGATTGAATTGTTACTAGTAATTCTTTGACATGATCTAGATACACATTGATAAGTTGATGGGTACCAATATAGAGGTTGTTTGGCCAAGTCGGGCATGTTGTCCTCCTACACCAAGCGAGGGGGCTTATTAAATCGATTCTGATTTTATCCGTCATCTTCATAGTCTCGCGGAAAAGAAATATCTTAAGGAGATATAATTCTATTCTTAGAACAATCTCTAACCTCATTATTATAACCAAGGGGTGGCTAAATTCTGGCGAGAAAGGAGCTTATCGACATTTTGTTGCCAGCTCCTAACTTTATTACTGGATAATACATTTTCTTAGTATATAAATTTATTAGGTATACTTACATATTCTAAACACTCCATAATAAGGTTCATTGAAAATTGTCCAAATAACTATCAAACCATGTTTATTAGTGGGTTATATAATCTATACTCGATCATGACAACTCATTTTTTACAATCCGTAATTAGGTTTAGGGCAAGTACAAAGGACCGGACTTTGGTACACTCTGCCTGCTTCAAGTGGCTCAGCCCCATAAGTTTGCCCCATTAAATGAAACATAAAAAAATATGTAATTCTCTCTTTATCTATAATAGACGTCTATAAGCATAAGTATACATGGATGCCGTCACAGATGGCTGGTGATAATAGCCTCGGCTAACTTGATATGGTTCTCTGCTTCAATCAGAGTCTCCGCTTGACCCTGATTTGACCGATTACGATATCGAGCCTTGATTATGTCGATATGATTTTGAAACTCTCGAAGTTGAAGAGTTAGTAGACTTCTAAGTAAATGTAGCTTTTCACGACGGTGGACGCGATACGTTGACACGGAAATGTCGATCGAGGCATTAAACTCAGGCACCTGCCGAACTGAGTTTGTTTCGCTGAGATCACACAGACGCATGGACTTGTAGCAGTTGGCTGTCTTTCCGCAGATGACACCTATTTGCAAGGCCGCCATGGAGAGTAACGTGTTCTGCTCTGCTCGACCCGCACATCTTTCACACTCGGTGAGTTTTTCCAAGGTTTCAATGGAATTGCGTACGTTGGCCAGTAATAGGTCGATGCGGTCCTCGCGCGATGCAGATCCTGAGACCAGTTTCTCGAGAAATAATATCGTGCTCACCAGACAGGCGCAGCTGTCGGACTCTCTACGCCTTATGCCCCAATGCTCGAAAGTCAGCGGTTCTGATGTCGCGCCTGCCATACCACGGCCACCGACATTCGTCGCCCAAGGAATGTCACCACACACTGCGGGAGGCCCTTGTCGAGATTCCAAATCGCACCCGCTGTCCGTAGTCAACCGGTTGTGCAGTGATGTCAAGGACCTCTCCGCCGCTGATAATTCCGGAAGTTGGCTAGGCGACACTGTTGTGATACTACTATTCCCAGTTGAAACTGGAGATTCACTTGTTGGGAGGTCAACGACAGCTGTTCAGGGTGTGAGTTCAGTGAGCCTTGGATAGTCGTATAACAAAACACTTACAAATATGATTGTCATTACTGCTCGAACTCGATCCGCCGTCTAAACTGTGCTGCATGGGAGTATCCAGAATCCAAGGCGTAAACAGAGACTCGTTTATACAGTTATCATCGAACGTGACGTCATGTAAGTCGTCTAATGCCAATCGTTCGTCGTATCTTTCCGGCTCGTCCTCGGCACAAGGCGTTGCTTCATCGCACACAATCTGGGTTGGAACATTCACGCTACTCTGGCTTGTCTATTTGAAAGTGGTACTTTAGCAACTAGAGCCCGGTGACCATGATATCCTTCGTTTGGAGACTTACTTTTCGGCGGTTTTCGTTCTTTTGCTGTTGTTTTTTCCGCCCCTGGTTTTCCGGATACACGCACTCGAGTCCCATCGTTACACATCTTTGGCATGTTTTCTGTCTTCCAGAACACCGTACCTATAATGTCACGTTAGGGACCTCACGGGACAGTTGAGTGATTGGGAAATACCACTAATCACCATGGCTCCAGGCACAGGATAGGGACTTTGATCAACCATACCTTTCTAGAACGGTAAGACATGCAAGAAACGTGGGTTTTGTTCTGGATATTCCGGCTGACTGCAGCAATCGGATCTGGGTTCTTAACAAACTCCAAGGTCCCTCGGTTAAAGTCAGTCGATACCAGCGTTCCAAACATGATTGGAGTTCCGGAAAGAAACGCAGTCTACAGTGATAATAGAGGTTATAAGGTGAGACACTGTAGTGACGACCATACAAACAGTTAAAAGACATGGCGGATCCATGTGGCTTAAAAAGTGATAGAGAAATAGTTTGATAGGGAAATCGGAAAATCCCCCCGTCTGAAACCTGTTGCTTCGAGGCCAGGACGACGGGACAAATCAGCGTCAACGTGTATTGTTTTCGGTCCTTATTCGACCGATTGTTTCTTCTGAAGAACCCACTAAATCTTTCGGCTGTTGGCCCTAGTAATTTCAATGGTCTATATATGTTTTGCACTACGGACTTTTAGCTGGCAGCCCCCGTTATCTCAACACAGACGGTTTAGCGCCTTTTTTTTTTCCCAACGGGTCTCACCCGGTGGCTAAAAATTGTCTATCATTAACGACTCGGAATATTAAAGTATCATTTAAAGTGTTTTTTCACTTAACTAACCTTGTCACTTATTAATAACTCTTTGTTAACTTTGTTTTGAGATTAACACCAACTTTCACGATCAAGTTTATTCACTTGGCCGATTGTTTTTACAGCCACTAAAAGCAGATTAGGCCATGTCCACCTTTTTTTCCCACTAACCGTGGCACCTCCCGCTTTGGGTGGGCACCTACACCGGCTCAATCGAAAATCCACGGTGAGCCGAAAACCACGTTGAGCCGGTGCCCACCCAAAGCGGGAGCGGCCGGTGGGTAAGGTGCCACGGTTACACTCTATGGATATTAGAAGCCAAAGAGGACTAGCATAATACACAAAATTATCAGATAATTATTTATAATTGTGACTCTATAAGAATTCCTATTAGCCCAGTTGGACGTTGAATTCTTTTACGTTCTTTCTTCCTATAGCCATTCTCGTAAATTCCAATAAGAAGAAGAAGGAGAAGAAGAAGAAGAAGAAGAAGAAGAAGAAGAAGAAGAAGAAGAAGAAGAAGAAGAAGAAGAAGAAGAAGAAGA
>JAXQGY010000040.1:0-74040 GCA_037040535.1 Talaromyces sp. P118-02
GCGCTGTTTGTGGATGTAAAAGTCTGCAAACAGAAAGTTTCTAACGGTATGAGAGAAGGCAACTTTTCTCATCCCAAACTTTTTATAAGTATCTTCAAAATACGAGACAAGAAGAGAAAGACACATATATATATAGATTTAATAATATATATTATTAATATTTCTTAGTCTTCTCTTAACATTACATTATAATTCTATATTATTATATTAATCTTGCTTTTAGCTCTTTTTATTTTAAATCTAATTTTTTATATATAGATATTATTTAGGACTTCTAAGATTAATTATGCTAAGCTAAATAATAATATATGATAGCTATTTACTAAATTTAATAATAATTATATTAGGTTATTAGTGGAGTAAGAAGAGATATAAAAATAAAAAATATTTTCTTAGTTTCTTTTATTGTTATTAGATATTATTAAGTTTTATTAATATTATGATTTTTATATAAAGATGAATTAGGTTTTCTATTAGATCTTAAGATAAAATATTAATTAGACTCCTAGTTAGAGCTTATTAGATTAGTAAGTTTATTAATTTAAGAATGTGTTAACAACATGATCTTATGATAAGATAGTATTTAGAAAAGTCTTTTTTTTAGATTAGATAATTATAAATATAGATCTTCTTCTTTCTTCTATTAGTTCAATAGTAAAGCTTTTTAGTAAAGATCTGGTTTTATATAATAAGCCTGTCAAATCTCTCTTTTCTATATAGTTTAATGCTTCTTAGAAATTTAAAAAATAACTTAGTTAGCTTTTAAAATCTTTAGAATTAACGCTTTTTAGAAATCTAAAAGATAACTTAGTTAATTATTGATATTTTGTTAATCTGTCTTATTATTTGAGACTAATTAGTATAGAATAATTCTATAGTTAATAAGACATTTTTACTTATAGCAATAGCTGTAAATTTATAAGATTCTAGTTGTGTGTATATATGTAATCTTAATAAAGCTTTAACGCTGTCTATATGATATATCTATTGCTAGACGAGGTCATGTGTGTTGCACGTGACACCATTTGACACACGGCGCAGCCTGCACCGGTGCCTGGCATCTCGATTGCCTACAGAAACCAACAAGACACTAATATAATCAATAAATTAGTAATACATTAATAATATAGCAATATTATTACTGTTTTTAATTATATTTACTTATATAACTGTTACTAAGTCTTTTAACGTTACTACGATGTTGCTGAACAATATTCTCGTTCCCGCGTAAACCGGTGTTGATATGCATCAATTGATGTATAAAAAACATGTAGTTGACGATGCCAACATCTACCTTACCTTATAAATGTCATTTGAGAGCGAAGAACATGGATTTAATCAAACTATACTTTACAAAAATGTAGAAATCGGCGGACTAATTTGATATAAAGATATCCCAGAGAAAATAATTTCCTCGTCAGATTCTATAGTTGTCCACGCAATGGTACACTCGACCAAGCACCGCTTCTCACATAGTCCGGCTCGCCTGCTTCCACACTATCAATAGCCATGTTTCCCAGCTGCCTCCACATATCCCCTTTAATTACAAATCCATCCTTATGCTCATACTCCTTGCAAACCTGTTCACCATGCGCAAGCGCGCGCACAAGTTTACAGGCATGCCCGTCGTCATGGTACGCTCGTACGCGCTTGAATATCTCCTCCCACGATGAATCTTTTTTAGACTTATAATTGGTGATCTCACCAAGAAGCAGTTTTGGACGGTAAGATGCATACATGGCCAAATCGGCACGGATCTTCCATTCAAGGAGACGGATTTTGTTGGATGTTGAGAGCCATGATTGCCGTAACAATGCGCTGAAGAAGATACTTAGGTTTACGGCGTGGATATTGAAAAAGTCAAATTTGACTTGGTGAGGGGGGTTCTGGGCTGCACCTGTGAAGTATACTGCTTGTAGTCAGTTTTACTGGTTTGACGAAACTTGGTTTGAATGCTCACCAGCTGCATTGATCATTTCAGCCGTTTTTTCCTCCAACGTATCTTCCGAGACACGCACTCGACCGGCATACTTCTTGGTTTTTCCAGATTTATCTGCGTAAATTTCATCCACAAGCTGGACTATTGTTGCGTCGGACTGGTCCTGTAAATTCGCCTCCTTCTCGCTCTCAATCAAATGCCATGCCTCCCCTTTACTATGCACAGCCGCCTGCGCCAAGGCCTCTGCAATAATAACCGGCTGCTCAAACTCAACACCAAATCCCAGATGGATAATTGGATGCAAGATACTAGCAAACATACGCACGAGCATATCATCAGCCCGCTCGCCGCCTTTAAACAGGTACTCATTCAGCACTTCTTGCCAGCCCTTTTTGGTTATTTCTTGTTTAAAAAATACCAAAAAGTTGTGATACTGTTTTTCGCTGCCGAGGAAAGTCTTGAATTTTTCTGGGTTGTACATGTCTGTGACGATTTGAGGGTCAAGTGGCACTGGCGGTCGTTGATAAGATACATTGTCGTCCCAGCCTTGCTGGAGCTCGGCGGGTGTAGCGTTTAAAGCGAAAAGAGTCAAGAGATGGTGAGCAATATGATTCTGTTTTATAATTAGCACGAAATGAAAATTTTATCCGTAAAGAAGACGTACATGAAACCCGGCATGGTTAAAGTAGATGTGATGCTTGTCGTGGTTCGCCTGAAGAAGCTCATTTGCTGTATGAACAGACTCGGATGTGATCCCGGGCACGTAGAACACGGGCTGCTGCGATGCTGAGAGATGCACTTTGGATGAAGTAGTCATTGTGCGAGCAGAACGTGAAAACAGGGTAAACCTCGAGTAGTGCGCGTAGTTGTTGAAGGCAGATGATGCTCTGAGCACGCGAGTGTACATCACCACTTATTTACCGTAACTCATTTGAGTGGTGAATCACCACTGTGAGATTTAATGCGACTTCATATTTATAAAAGAAAGTACATCGTACCAGTGACACGAGATTTTACTTTGGGCTATTGATCGGACAACTCGGATACGATTGTCGGCCGACGCGAACTCAATATCGCCTAGATTAATCGGACTCGAGGGGCTAAACACGCAGAAGCTAAACATGCCCTAATATAGAATTTCTATATTAATCAGAATGCGGGGTAATTGCATTTACTACCTATTTATTTAATTGTATGGATTAGTACGCGGTACCTTCCTAAGGCTATATGTAGAATGTTATTGCTACGAGAAAGGTATGATAGACAGCTATAAGAAGGATAAAGAACTCTCTGAGCGCTGCTTTGTCTATAGATAATTATAATTAATAAGTTGTGTTCAACCCATTAGATCGAACATTGAGAAGTTGTAGGTAAAAAGTAGGAGCCAGGTAAAAAAGAAAATCCGTAACAGATACCTCGGTTTATGCATACGTAGCTGTTTAAACCACCCCCAGCATAAGCCAAAGCTTGGCCGATCATCAGATCAATAGCGATTAAGACTTAAGTTCATTCCAGCGGGGCTGTTCCGTTTCCGGCTCAATGCACCGCTCCCTTTTGCATATGCTCGTGTCTGACTTTCTTTTACTGATAAAACGCTCATCATTACGAAGACGCCGCAATGAAATATTCAAAAGAAATCCCGGATTCTGTAGACGATGAGTTCTATTTGGCGCACGAAGCGCCTGGCTCTGCCACGACTATCAGTGCCCAAAACGCGCAGGAACATCAGCGCATCAAACCATTCACCAGACACAACTTCAGCCATTTTCGGCGATACAATTCGTCTTCCTTCAGGTCGCATACTCGGCTACCACACCGCGGGTCCTGTAACCGGCACGCCGATACTCTATATCCATGGTCATCCTGACTCCGGACTTACCATTACGGGAAATCTCGAAAGCCGCGTCGCCAGAGAGCTCAACGTCCGATGGATTGGGCCCGATCGTCCAGGCGTCGGCCTATCTTCACCATACGATAGCCAACGGGTTCTCGACTACCCTGCTGAAATCCAATCTCTTGCAGAGTATCTAGACCTAAAGAGATACTACGTCCTGGGCACAAGCGGTGGCACTGGGTTTGCGCTGGCATGCGCCAAGAGCCTGCCACGTTCCCAGTTGAAAGGCGTGGGCATATGTGCTGGAATCGGGCCTTGTGAAGGAGGGTTTGAGAGTATGGACGAGCCCCATCGGAAGGCGCTGGAAGCGTGGCGCGACAATCCAGCTGAGTTCAAGAAGTACTATGAGTCAGAGTATGTTCCGCTAGCCCAGCAAAAAGACACTACAGCACTGGCGAGTCGGACACGCTCAGACTTTGAAGCGGCTTTCTCGGGTATTGATCGTGAGATGCTGCTTGAAGAAAACAACTTCAAAATGGCGGTCAATGTATTGCGGCAGGCGTGGATGCAGGGTGCGTGGGCGCATGCAAAGGGTATGGAGTTTCATTGGCGGCCATGGGGTTTTAAGCTGGAAGATATCGCATTTCCTGGCATCAAGCTGTGGTATGGCGAAAACGATGTAGCTACTACTCCGGCCATGGGCCGGTTCATGGCAAACGGGCTTGAGGCATCCGTGTATAAAGAGTTCCCTGGAGCTAGTCACTATACAATATGGCAGGACGGGAATTTGCAAGAGATGGTGCGTCATTTACTAGAGGTGTGAATCACTTGAGTGGGAGATGATTACAAAAGACGCAGTCAAATGAGTTACATTTGAAAGAAAGTGCATTGGAGATGGAGTAAGAAGCAATCAATGATATAATCGTTCTGCAACTTGTGCTGTGCAGGATGTGTGCCCTCGAATTGGGATAGAGAATCAGCAGTGTGCCATTTGTAACTCGCAGTGATACGCCTTACTTTCTACATGGTGCGCATTGGGGCTGCAAGGCATGGTTTTTGATCTGCGTCAAAGGCCATGCGGAGAAAGGAGGTACTCGTGTAATAATAAACGTAACCCTCATACAGGTATCGATACGGCGACTTTTATCTACATCGAGTTAGCATCTGGAGAAAATACGGGGTAGAAGCGCGCCACCTAAATTCAAATGTCGTTTTCACGCTGTTCCCAAAAGACATAGGATTGCCCAGACTCTTATGACCAAACAAAAAGAATCCATTATTAATTCTACTTTGTAACGACCTTTGGTTGTTTATCGTTGGAAAGTAGGAAACCAGATTTTTGACGCCCCTTACGAATTCGGCACCTTTGTGGGATGCAACCGATTATTAAGCCTTGCTCCGTCAAGTATCATACCCGTCGTGTTTGTTGAATCACAACTCGGACGTCATCCTCATTCCTTAATCTACTCAGGCCTACAAGTCCAGTATAACACAGTCATTCTACGACTGCCAGAAACCAGAATGTGTACTCTGGAGAATTTGCCAACCGAGCTCTTGCTTGCTATTGCAAGCAACTTAAATCGGCTACCAGATATGAGCTCATTCGCTCTAGTGAATCGACGGCTTTTTAACGTCTTAAATGATCGGTTGTATCGCTATGATGCTCGTCACTGTGAAATGATGGCCCTTGAATGGGCGGCAGCCCATGGTGCCATTCGCACCGCCAAAAAGTCCATTGATGCTGGTTCTGTCAACCCTTACCTACTGGAAAATCTTCCTACTTACCTCATCATCGCTGCTAAACATGGGCATACGAATATTGTATCCTTGATTCTGTCGCAAGAAGACGTTAACTTGAATTTTGTATCCGAACACGGAGAGACTCCCCTTTCAATCGCATCTGAGGAGGGGCATCTAGAGTTGGTCAGACTACTACTTTCCATCAAAGGCATTAACATAAACCTTGACGCTGGAGGAAAGACGGCACTCATCTGTGCCTCCCGCGCAGGGCAGCTTGATGTCGTCCAATTGCTGCTAGATGTGCCTGATATCGAACCAGAGCATCCTGACCATGCCGGCCATACGCCTCTATATGAAAGCATTGATTCAAAATCACTCACAGTCGCAAAGTATTTTCTACTACGGCCAGGTTTACATATCGACGTCAACACCACATATACATGCCATCGGAGGCTCTCTCCACTTCGAGGGATGAGCCTATTAATCAAAGCGGCTGAGAACAATCTACCTGAAATAGTCGAACTTCTTCTTGCTGCGCCAGCCATACGGGTAAATCACCATAATGCAGATTACCGAACCGCTCTACACGAGGCAGCTATCGTAGGATCCGAGAAAATGGTGACAGACCTACTGGAACACCAGGCGGCGCCAGACCCTGTGGACTTTTATAATGAAACTCCTCTCTTCTTGGCTGCCGAGGAAGGTCACCTATCGGTCGTGAAACTCTTACTAGACGCAGGTGCTGAAGCAAATCATGTTTGTGATAACGGATGCACACCGCTTTTTGCAGCAAAGGAGAATGGCCACAGAGAAGTGGTACAGATGTTTCTTGGCACAGGCCGAGTCTTTCTGTCCTCGCTGGAGCTAGCCAATCCGGAAGCTTATATACGTAGCCGCAGAGTTGCGCGGGCACGGCAAGGCGCCCGTCGTCCTCGTCCCCATCCTATCCAATACACTTCTAACGGCGTAGCCATCGGTTCACAGAGTTGATATACCCATCTTAAAATACAAATTTGAGATATCTTGCAGAATATTGCTTCGATCTATTAATTTACCGAGGGTTCTAGCCACTAATTATCAAACGCTATCAAACAGTTGTATGTGGGATACCCAGTTCGTGGCTGGTCATCAGTCTTGGTATCACTTGGCCACATACGGTGTTCGATCCTTCCGAGTAGTTGACGAACCTATTATACGTCCTATGCCTCACAAGTAACAATAATTTCAAATGAGTTCTTAATGCCAAGGTCTACTATATACTACATAGTATATTATAGTGATCCGATTGGCTGTAGCCTGTCAGATCCGGATTTCCGCTCCGAGTTAGTCAGCTGCCTATTTGGGTTAGTGGATTGGGTCTTCTGATTTCCCGTTCCGAAGTTCCCCGCACGTGATTGTTCGCTCTCCTCAGACTCCTCTGCATGCGCCACAAATATTATTGTTAAATATAAACTACTACGTACTTGAACGCTGGCGAGTTACTGTAACATGGCTGAGATGGGTTGCATATGTGGCTGGTAACTACTCCCTTGCAAGTTGCAACATCTCGCAGGCATATTTCCTGCTGTATACTCGGCTATATTCCTGCTTTTGACGTCGCATGTGACTGCGAGCGTAATACTAAATGAGAAACTAGTCAGGAGACTGGGCAGTAAACTGGCCTGTCAGATGCGCCGCATTAATACTATTGATAAGGCGATAATACGTCACAGCTGCGCTCGGAAAGACTGCTTGGCTTGAGCATGATCGCGAGCGTTAAGGAGCGCGCCGGACCTCGGCTGTGGATGCGCCATTTTATTTTATTTATACAGGAAGGCGTCCATTGTGTCCTGCTTCTCTTTTAAATATGTAGTATTATTGCGTGCTGCGTGTACATATATATATATTTTTTCTTTCTGTACAACTATTGTGCTACTATTACCCGACTTGCACTGCCCGGAGTATACAGTTGGATGTATACGCGGTTAAATTCGGACCAGACACGACTACTCCCGCAGGAAAACTCCGCGATTCGTTGCGTCTCCTGACTGAGGCATTATTAGTCTTGGGAGCGTGAGAAGTCACAACTGATCGTCGCCGGTGAGCATTCGCGGTATCTGGGGGGCATCTGGGCCTGAGCTGACCAGTGCTAAATAGTAGCAATAACGCATACGGAAAGATAGCCGCTTTTCCGCCGAAGAGCACCGGCGCGCAGTCCGAGGGAATTCAGATTCCAGATCGATATTATTGGAAATCCGACGTGGTTACTTGGCTCGTTGTGGCAGTACCGGTGGCCTACTCAGGCGTAACACAATGTTCTCGAACGCCCCTCATGGAGCCCGCCTCCAATCCCCACACGACGCTCCTTCCCCCAGCGCCTCCTCGATCGCCGCTACAAATACCTCAACGCTGTCCTCTGCCTCCTCAGCTTCTTCTCAGCATCGCTTGTCCCAGATCTCATCGCACATCATGGGCTCGACTGCCGGCGCCTCTGTCTTCACCGCCGCCCAGGTGGCACAGGCCCCTGAGGACCCTCTCTTTGGCCTGATGCGTGCCTATCGCCAAGACCCGTCTGACAAGAAGGTCGACCTGGGCATTGGCGCGTACCGCGACGACCACGCGAAGCCGTGGATTCTGCCTGTCGTGAAGAAGGTATTTCTTACGGTCCCTTTCATTGAGTACTTCGTACCAGGTGTTGACGATCCAGGCCGACCAAATCCTGCACAACGACCCCAACCTCGACCACGAGTATCTCCCCATCTCGGGGCTGGCCAACTTCACCGCCGCTGCCCAGAAGCTGATCCTGGGCGCTGACAGCCCGGCCGTCCGAGAAAATCGCGTATGTTGAAATTTTTTTCGTCTTCTTCCCCTCACCCCGCACGAATGGAGCTTTTAGATCGTATGGAGCTAACCGTCTTCTCCCGCAGGCCACCACGCTGCAGACTATCTCAGGCACCGGGGCCGTCCACCTGGGCGCGCTTTTCCTCGCCAAATTCCACCCACGCCGCCCGACCGTGTACCTGTCGAACCCGACCTGGGCAAACCACAACCAGATCTTCAGCAATGTCGGGCTCGCCATTGAAAAGTACCCGTACTTTTCCGCCCAGACCAAGGGGCTTGACATTGACGGCATGCTGTCCACCTTGGCCGCCGCCCCCGCGGGATCCATCATCGTGCTGCACGCCTGCGCCCACAACCCCACCGGCGTCGACCCGACGCAGGACCAGTGGAAGCAGATCGCCGCTGTGATCCGCGAACGCGGCCACTTCCCATTCTTTGACTGTGCTTACCAGGGCTTTGCGTCGGGCGACCTGTCGCGCGATGCCTGGGCTATTCGCTATTTCATCGAGCAGGGCTTTGAGACTTGCGTCGCCCAGTCGTTTGCCAAGAACTTTGGTCTGTACGGCGAGCGCGCCGGTGCCTTTCACTTTGTGTCTGCCGCTGGTCCGGACGCTGCTACGGCGAACCGCAACATTGCCAGCCAGCTAGCCATCCTGCAGCGCTCGGAGATTTCGAATCCTCCCGCGTACGGCTCGCGCATTGCCAGTATTGTACTCAACGACCCAGCCCTGTATGCTCAATGGGAGCAGGACCTCAAGACCATGAGCGGCCGCATCATCGAAATGCGTCGCGGCTTGCAGCAACGACTGGAGGCCAAGGGCACGCCGGGCTCGTGGAATCATATTACTAGCCAGATTGGCATGTTTAGTTTTACGGGGCTGAGTGAGAAGCAGGTGCAGATCCTGCGCGAGAAGTGGCACATCTATATGGTATTTCTTTCTTTCCCTTTTTTTTTCTAACTGCAATGCTAATCCTCGACAGACCAAGAACGGACGTATATCCATGGCGGGTCTCAACACTCACAACATTGACTACTTCGCCGAGGCGGTGGATCAAACAGTGCGCGAGACTGCTTAGTTGTACGAGTTTTATTAGTTGCAGATGGATAGCATGGTTATGGCATGGTTCGGTATTCCTTATGGTTATGTAATAGAAAAATACTATCACACGATCATTTTCTTTGCTCTCATTCATGTACACTGTATCATATATAAAACGTATGGGACTAGAAAATCGCATCCCAAACAACCAGCCACGTACACAGCCCAACCGTGCCCCAAAACACCATTTGCGCTGTACTTCGCCGCTCGCTCGCCCGCCGCAACTCCTTGTTTCCGCGGTCGACGTTTTGCGATGTTGTTGATGCGTCGGTGACTAGCTGGCTGATGAATTCTTCTTGCGTGGAGAGGTGGCCGACGAGGGTTTGTTGGAGGGAGGATATTTCGAGTAGTGATTTTTCCGCATTTCTTGGAACTTTGTTAGCTTTTTTTTCTTTCTTAGAGAGTAAGGTAAAGGGAAAGCCGTACTGGACTTTGCTGAGTGCGTCCTCGTACTGCTTCAGCATCGAGTCATTTTCCTCAGCAAACAGCTGCAACTGTGCCGGCGACAGCTGCGTCTCTATCGCCGCTGCGTCGGCAGCAGACAGCGACGCAGCAGTATCATAGACCGGTTTGTCCGAAACAGGCTTCTCAAACTCCTGCACAACATGCTGTTTTTGTTGCTGCTGTTGCTGCTGCTGCACCTTGTACAAAACACTCTTCTCCTTCTCACGCACCCTCTCAATACGCTTCTCAACCATCCCACGTTGTACTTCTGCCACATCTTCCAACCTCCGTCTCAAAAACCACAGCACACTTTCACGCACCGTACGCACCGTTCGCGCCGAGTTTTCGGCAGCGAGCTGCTCTTCTGGCTTCTCCTCTTCGTTTTGCTCATCTCCGCCCCCGGCCCACCGCCACAATGCACCACCCGGCCTCCCGAATTTTTTGCGTAGCAGCTGTGCTTCTGTATCCTGTCGCAGGGATTCTGCGGATTGCAGGTTTGTGATACTCGACGATAGGTCGCGCAGCAACGAAGCAGTCGATGAATCGATCGAGTCGCGGTCAGTGTCTGTGAGGGTTTTGCCGGTGGGTAGGAATGCTGTAGTAGTAGTAGAACCACCATTTGCGTCTGCGGGCGAGGATGTGCGCTGTTTTTGTTGCTGTTTTCCGGGTTTGGGCGCTGTGGTGGATAGGTATGATTGGCGAATGGATTTTAGGTAGTGTAGGAGGGATTGGATGTGTGAGTTCTGTGGTAAAATCAATTAGCATTGTCGGGGCAGTAGCTGGAGGAGTGGTGAGGGTAGGTAGAACGGACAATCCGGTATGCTTCTTTCAGAAACTCATTGACCGTCTTCTCTGTCTTTTGTATCGTTTCTGGCTCTTCCGCCGACGGTGCTCGCGCGCGCAGGAGCTCGCGGACTCGCGGCGTGAGGTCGGTCATTGGGTGTGTATTAAATTAGTTGTAGAAAGTGAAAGGGAGGAAGAGAGAGGTGTCAACAGACGTCGGGACTGTTAACCACGTTAACATTAACCACAGCCATACGTAGCCGGGCTTGGCGCTGGCTCCACTTATAGATTACTTGTATATGAACACCCAGAACTATGTGAAATGTGCATGTGTATTTATATTTACCAAGCAGATACTATTAATCAAATGCATAAATGGGATATCTCATGACCAACTCCGCGCTCGCCAAACCAAATTAATCAATCATGAACTAACCCCTCTCTTCAACCCAAATCTGTTTCTGTTAGCATGCACCATATAATATACAGAACGGAATATACACACCTCCATCTTCCCCATCTCGTGGTTTTCCCGCCGAGCCGTATCTCTGGCAAGACTATACAGCAAGTCTAGATCATCCTGGTCGCCCATCGTGATCATATCCCCGTCGTCGCGCATACGAATGCGGAGTGGCCGCTGAAACGCAAACTTTTCTCGCACTTTGCCCTCGAATTCGCCGAAACCGAGGTCCGCTCCGATCATAATGTATCGCGTTTCTTCTTTCGCGTGCACTTTGACCCGGAATTTGCGGATTTCCGGTCTTCGTGACGACCCTCGCGTCCGACGTCGTGATGGTGCATTTGCTTGTGGTGCTGCTTGTGCTGCTCCCCCCATCATTTCGAATTCGCCCGAGTTGACCGTGTCGTCCTCATACTCACTCGCATATTCTGCCTCTTCGTCGATGTAATTTGGTGCCCTCCCGGTCGACCGCGGGCTGATGTACATGTCGTACACTTCTTCTGCAAACCCGTCTTCTGCGATACTGCCCTGGGCGCTAATATACCGTTTGCGCTCGTTTGTCGTCTCGCGATACAGTCGAGGGCGTGCATCTTGAGTGCGCGACGAAGACGAAGACGACCCCGAGAATTGTCGTGAAGGCGGTCCACGGGGCTCCGAGGCTGTTCGTGTCGTCCCAATCCGCGCTTTGCCCATTGATGGCACGTCTCTCTCCGTCCGTCCGTTGCTTCGTGAACCTGGCCGATCCAAGTTGAGACGAGGCGGAGGCCCAGCGCGCATGTTTGCCGCACGGTCTGTCAGCGTGCTATTATTATTGCTGTTACTGCTGCCGCCCATAGAGTAGTTTGCCTTTTCAGACTCAGGTGGCGGTGTAGGAGGAAACATCGTGCGGCCGATTGGAGGCTCGGATTGTTGTCGGGTGCCACGGCTGCTGAGGTTCTTTTGCACGAGGTTCGTCGCTGCAAAAGAAATGTTCTCTAAAGGTCGGTCATCCTTGGCTGTGGCGTCGAGAGTCATAGACCTTTTGATTTCGGATCCCTGGAATCCAGTAAAAGCGTTATTCCGATCTGAAGCAGCGACCAGCCTTGCTTTGCCGAGATAGTCTTTTGTCTTGAGGTTTTTCACCTTGGCTTCGTTAGGCCGGTATACCACGCCGACGGGAATCGAAAAGACGGTATAGCCCTGTATTTTTTTTTTTAGTTGTGAATCTGATTTCAGAAAAAAAAAGAAAAAAGCTTACATCGGCTTGTTCGCCAAGTGCCTCGTCAATCACATCGTGGTCCGGCGTGACCTTTTCTTGCTTGGCATAATACAGGTCTTGCATGCCGGGGTCCATCTGCTGCAGATATATATAGCATAGCCCTCGATTGAAGAGCACCTCGCACGAGTATAGGCGAAACTTCAGGCCGAGTTGTTCATAGTCTATCGACGTGTTCCCCCGCAGATACAGTAGTGTGTCGTTGAAATTGGCCAGTGCTTCCTCAAAGTCCCCGAGAAGAAAGTTCGACACGCCTTGCTGGAAGTAGGCGATTGCGAGGTAGTTGTCAAAGGAGATGGCTCGTTGGTAGCATTCCACCTAGCACCTCGTTAGAACCGAATGGCATACAGTGTGTCTAACATACCGCTTTTTCATGCTCGCCCAGCGTCGCATGGATTACACCGCAATTAAACAATATCCTCGACGTCTCGGCAATGCCGTCAAAGATCTTCAATGCCGTATCGAATTCATTATTGTCGTAATGAGCGAGTGCCTGCACCCACGTCTCGATTTCCTATGATTTCATGAGTCAGAAATTCAGAACGCATCCACATGCGAATAGTAGTGTACTCACCTGCTTCAGCGACATATTTACAATATAGCAGACGTCTGTCTTGCTCAGCGCCGGGCACTCTTGACCGAGAGAGAAGAGGAGGTGAGAGGAGGATAAGAGATAGTAAGGTGGGTGTTGCTGCAACTAACGTCTGGAGCACCGTTGATGCGGGTGGGATGATTGGCGTGTGATGGCTGTGACGACTCGAATAGTGCGGGGCTGCATGCACGATCAGGATACAGGCCAGCGACTTAGCGCAAGAAAGCCATGACTTGTTTGAGATTGCTGCGAGGAGTCATCCGTTCCACTCAATTGATTTCCTGCCATCGTTCATTATAAACAGGCGGCCTGGCGCGGTGTCAAACAGGAGGCCGCTGCCGTATGTGTCATCTCAGTGGTATCCTGATGCGGATCCCCGCTGGCCGAGCGGCTGCAGCCAAGTGCATTGGCCTTGCGAGGTGTCCGGAGGATTCCCGATCCACGGCAGCCTGTCTGGAGCAGCGAATCGCTTGCACAGAGAGCAGATATAACCGTGCTGCAGGCTAAAAATAGGCCTAGGTGCCTCTTGAAAAGGCCATCGATTGGGTATGCAGGTCGGGAGAGGAGGGCGCTTACGGGGAGGTCCTGAGACTCATTGGCGGGGCTGGTCTGGGCTGGGATTCAGGGCGCCAATGGCCCAATGTGCATCACTGCATCCATCACTAGCACCGTCGACTATTGACTCGCGGGCCGTCGCACTGGACAATCTTGTAGTGTGGAAATTAGTAGTTTCCAGGGGGTTCAGGGTGAGAGTCGACGCTTGAAGTAAGATGAAGCATCGCAGACAAACCCGAACAGCCGGAACAAAGAAAGAAGGAGCGGGCCGGTCCTTGGGCCGTCCCATGGGTTGCCCCCCTGTCTCCCTACTGCCGTTTCCGGCGACTGCTGTCGATAGCGTTATTTTTGCTCTATTTTTATCTTGTTCTGCATCGCGACTTTCGACTCGACTCGCCTCACCGCGCCAGTGTGATTCTCTTGCATGCCTAGACTGGCCAGTGACCGCCAGTTGACGCCTGTCCGATACACCCAACACTCTTACACCAACCATGCCGCCACGGCGCTTGCGACGGTCCGAGTTTGAGAGTGTCTCGTGGGCGTCGCTTGCAATCTCCGAAGTGCGTCTCGTTTATATCAGGTCTCCGGACTCGGATTCGGACTATTTGACCATCGTTTGATGACAAGATCACTATTGCATCAGTTCTTCCTCGGGTTTGAAGACGCTACTCAGTTGTATTTCTGGTATGAATCATCACATGCAGAACTATGTTACGAGGCGAACATCAAACAGTCATATTGCACGTGGAGATCTTCAAAATAGTACAACTACAGCTCTGAGCTCACAGCATGCCCTTGCTGACCTGCTCCTGACGCTCCTCCCAAACAGTCTTCCCTGAGCAAGAGCACACCGTCTTGTCGTTATCCCAAACACCAGCGCTGCGGGCAATGACTCCCACGAGCGTGTCTGGGTCGTCTTTTTTAAATGGCCCGTCCTTGCTCTTCGACACAACCATACTGCGTCCAATCATTTCCCAGACCGCCAGAGGCTGGTCTAGCAGGACGTTACCCTTTCCTTTCTCATTAACATCAACAGTACCAAAAACTCCGCGGGGCTCCTCTCGGCCCAAGACCTTGGCCTTGAGAGCCTCCCATATTCTTCCTGTAGACCCTGCACCTTCCGATATGTCTCCGGTCTCTCGGACAGTCGCCCAGTACCGTCCTGGCGAAAGGCCGTTTATTGTCAGGTCGACCAATGTCTGGTTCTTAGAAACTTGGACCATGCGACTCAGTCCGCGGACCTTCTCTGCAACGGTCGTGTTGTGCGTTTCGAGGATACACACGGCGGCGCCTTGTGAGACCATTCGTTAATGACAACCCTGTAGAGAACCTTAGACAAGACTGTAGTAGTAACTCACTTTCTGAAAGCCCGCTTCCACGGATAATAGCATCTCGTCCTGTATCTTGGATAGCAGCTACAATCGAGCTTGGTGCCGCGGTGCCCTCAACAAGCACCAGTTGTTCCTCGAGTTTGGCTTCCACCTTGTTGATGCCTGCTACTGAGTCAGCCTCCTGCAGTGATCTATACTCTTCACCAAAGCAACCCACCCTCCAACTTTTTTATAGACTGCGAGATATCGTTGACACAGCTGTTGCATGTCATAGGGACATTGAACGTGGTCTGCGATTGCATTAGTAAGGGCGCGGGGGAGTGGCGATGCAGATGGATTCATATGCCGATGGTGTTCATACCTGAAATGGCTCAATCATGATGGCAAGCACACTCAAAAGGATAAAAAAATCCTAATGCACAAAAATGATAAACGAAAGGCTCAGCTAGACAGAGAATGCGCAGACGGAGAGACAGACGAGCGTTCTGCTGATGCCATCTCTTTCTTAGAGAGCAAATAGTGGGGTGCTTTGAAATCGGCGCGGCCCTCGGCATGCGGTCATCGTCGTTCCTTCCCTTGTCCGTCACTGAGCATACTCGAAGACCACACCAACCTCTGTCGGATTGCCAATCCACGCACCAGCATGTCTGCCCCAAAATCGAGATGGGCTGACGCGGACCCTGAAGAAGAAGCCGCCATTGCGCTCCGGAAACGCGAAAAAGAAGAGAAGAAACGCGCCAAGGCAGAGAGACAGAAGCTCGTCGAGCAGCAGCAACAACAACAAAAACAAGCTGCTGCTGCAGAACAGGCAGACAGTGCCGAGAAAAGCACAGAACGACCGACTAAACGAAGACGCCTATCCAATGAGGCGGTGCCGACTGATGAGAAAGAAGGCGAAAAAGTCGAGGTCCAGCGCAAGCTTCTGCAGTTTCCAGCGCCTGAATGGGCCCCGTGCCGACACGTCGATAACTACGAACCACTCAACCACATCGAAGAGGGCTCGTACGGCCTCGTTTCCCGGGCCAAGGATTTGGTGACGGGTGAAATTGTCGCGCTCAAGAAATTAAAGCTTGACAACTCTCCCGATGGATTCCCCGTGACTGGGCTGCGCGAGATCCAGACTCTTCAGCGAGCCAGACACAACAATATCGTTCGCTTGCGTGAGATTGTCATGGGAACCAGCATGAACGAGTGAGTAATCTAATTCTTGTACCATTTTATCCCCTGAAAAGTTCTAGATGCGCAAGATTATTGACCATCTGAATTGGGGGCACCATGCACCTCATTTCTTCTTCACAGTGTCTACCTAGTTATGGATTTCCTCGAACATGACCTGAAAACTCTACTTGACGATATGAAAGAACCATTTCTACCTTCGGAGACCAAAACGCTGCTTCAGCAGATCATGTCCGCTACCGAATTTTTACACTCCCACTGGATTCTACACCGAGACTTAAAGACGTCGAACCTGTTGATGAACAATCGCGGCGAGATCAAAATTGCTGATTTTGGTATGGCACGATATTACGGAGACCCTCCGCCGAAGCTCACGCAGTTGGTCGTGACTCTGTGGTATCGATCTCCGGAATTGCTTTTGGGAGCAGAAGCGTACGGACCTGAGATTGATATCTGGAGCATTGGGTGTATTTTCGGCGAGCTATTGACAACAGACCCTCTTTTCCAGGGGAAGAATGAAGTTGATCAGCTGTCCAAGGTGAGTTGTGCCTTTTTTATACTATCTTGAACTCGAAATTGCTCATACCTTCTAGATCTTTGCAGTCACCGGCCCACCCACACAGCAGATATGGCCAACTTTTCGCTCTCTACCCAATGCCAAATCCCTTAAGCTGCCACCTAGCGCCTCTTCTTCGGGCTCACCCATTAACCCGCCGTTGCTTCCTAGGTCCAAATTTCCTTACCTAACCAACGCCGGATTGAGCCTGCTATCTTCTTTACTGGCACTGAACCCAACAGCTCGCCCGACCGCCGCACAGTGCCTCAAGCACCCTTACTTTCGAGAAGACCCGCGCCCGAAAGCAAAGGAGATGTTTCCAACTTTTCCTTCCAAGGCCGGGCAAGAGAGACGCCGGCGCCGAGCAACACCGGAAGCGCCAAAGCATGGCGAAGAAGCCCCGCGCCTGGATTTTGCCAATGTCTTTGGTGGTGCTGGTGCTGGCAGTGGAGAGGCTGGGGCTGGGTTTACGCTTCGACTGGGGTGATTGATACAGAGTAGTAGTTGGCTGTTTCACTAATTTACAGTAGATGAAAAATTCAATATTGAAAAGCACATTGAATAATTTCAGTTTTTCTTCTAAAATCAAGACATGCGTAGAATGCAATCAAATCAAAAGAGAAACGTGGTGCCCGTGTCCTTCACGAGTCCGCGGCTATTTTAAGCTCTCTCGGCCACTAGTCAACCAGGTCCTCCGCCGATCGACTTGTTGATAACATCACTGCCTCCATCTGTCACTCTTCTTGGCCCGTCCAGCCTCTCGTTTTCTCTCTTTATTTTTAGGCTACAAAAGGGCAAGAATTGATCGCGACGATGGCGCCCAGCAAGAAGAAGGCTGGTCCTTCGTTTGATTCCTTCATTGAGGCTGGTAAGCTACACATCACCATCGCCAACAACATGACATCCGATCTGACCAGGGCCCCCTCCCTCGCAAAGAACGTCTCGAAAAAAGGAAGAAGGAAAACCAGGTGCTTGCAAACCAACTATTGAGCAAGAAGAGCAGACGTGCCAGCGCTCCTGGTCCTGGAATCGGAAGCAAGAAAGCGCCTGCGGAGAGAAGCCTGGCAAGCCGGATTGGTGTTGTCAAGGTACATTGCACTCCAGCTTCTCGATTCTATATATCTTCTAACAAAATGGGTCTTTTTTATAGCGCTCTGCATCAACCTCGTCGAAACCAAAATCCAACCCCCTCGCCGCTGCTCGCTCCGCCGCCGCCGTCGCCTCGTCGAGAGCAAGTCTGGCAGGCAGCGCCCGACGCACTCGCGAAGACCGCATGTTTGCCGATATCCAAGCGGGGAATGACGTGCAAGTGAAGAGCAGCAACATTGGAGGAAAGGGAATCACTATCAAGGGCACGGGCTCTGGTCCCTTTGTGGTCCTGGCCAGGAACTTTGCGCCAGGCACGAATGCTGCCGATATTGAAGCCGCTCTGGAACCTGTTGCTGGGAAGATTGTCGGCGTGAATATTCAAACTTATTCACCTTATGTTACCGCGGAGATTGGGTGTGCTGAGAAATGGGGCGCTGAGGCTATTGTGGCACAATTTCATGGTCAAAAGGTTCGTCTTGTTTGACACAAAAAGAAGAAGGGTTCTGGAGACTGACTTGTTTATAAACAGGCGGACGGCAGAGTTCTGCACCTAGAATACAAGGGCACCGGCTCTTCGTCGTTCAATGCCCCGGCTACCTCTCGTAGCTCCTCCAACTACGACCTTTCCAGAGAACAAGCAAACCGCGAGCGCATAGAACACAGAAAGGCCGACGTGCAAGATGGCAGATTCGGGTTCGACGAGAACAACCAAGCTCGCTTTGGACGAGGAGGAAGAAGAGGCGGCCGCCCATCCAATGGAGCAAGCCATCGCAATCAGCAGGGCAATGGCCTGTACAGCGACGAGATGATGGTCGATGCGCCGGCGGCGTCTACTTCACAGCGAGGACGAAAGACTCGTTAGGATTCTTGCAATTGTCAATGGATTGATTCGGGTCGTTTTACTTTCTTGCAGATTTGGGGATGGTTTTTATGGCGACTGGAAATGTGAGCGAGCGCAACGTTTTTCTTTTATGTATTATACTGTGTTATGGGGTTTGGGTAGAGCGGTCGTTTATGACTGAAGCGTATGTTATCAGGTTAGTTTATAAAGCCCTGTCAATAATTGTTTCGGTTTTTAAAAGAAGAAAATAATAAATGCCATTTTCTTTCTATTATTCATGTTGATTTCGATGTATTCTTATTCTTTGGTATGGAATCACGTGCAACGTGCGGAGGTTGCGGCGATGCGGAGAAGAAATTAAACCAGCAGGAAAACAACAACGACGACGACGACGACATTGTCGGAAAGGGCAGGACCACCCATAACCTTGGTCGCTAGTGACTGTATTTTACTTCTGAGAACTCATCAATCTTTTATCACGTTTATTGTCCCCAATTGAGAGGGAACCAGCACAAAATGAACCATGGACTGAGGCGCGGAACGCATCATATCGCAAAACAATGCTGTCGACACGCTCTGTCAACGCAACGGCGATATGCCTCGGACATTGTGAAGAAAGAATGGTCGACACCATTAGCAAAGACGATTGCGAACGTGATTAGAGTACGCTCCATCCACCCTTTTCAATCAAGACGACAAAGCTGATACGTTCTAGACAACAGGCCCCATCTCAATCGCCGCATACATGCGAGAACTCCTCACGAACCCCAACGCAGGATACTACACCACCGCCGGGTCTCAAAGCGGATCGGAGATATTCGGCAAAAAGGGCGATTTCATCACATCCCCAGAAATCACGCAGGTTTTTGGCGAGCTTGTCGGACTATGGACGATTACCGAGTGGATGGCGCAGGGTCGGCCGAAAAGCGGCGTTGAGCTCATTGAGGTTGGGTCAGGGAAGGGGACGCTGATGGATGATATATTACGAGTGAGTGCCGGATATGTGGAAGTGGAAGAAAGAAGAGCTAACGGAGAAGGCAGACGCTTCGCAATTTCAAGACCTTTTCGTCGAGTATCGAGGGTATATATCTGGTCGAAGCCAGTGCGGAGTTGCGCGAGACTCAGAAAAACTTGCTATGTGGACCGGATGCTGCGCTCGAGGAGATTGATATTGGTCATCGGAGTGTCAGCAAGCGCCTCGGTGTTCCTATTACCTGGGTAGAGGATATTCGACTGCTATCATATAGTGAGTTCTTACACCATCCCACAACTCCTAGGACTACATATTGATATACAAATTTTCTAGATGGGAAGACGCCGTTCATTTTCGCCCATGAGTTTTTCGACGCTCTCCCAATCCATGCGTTTGAGTCTGTTGAACCAGCACCCGACGCAGAGCCACAGCCCATCATGACCCCGACTGGGCCCATCAGCATGAACAAAACCGCCGCACAAAAACATGCTTCACTGCCTCAATGGCGAGAGCTCATGGTTTCTCTCAACGCTAAATCCGTTCTCGAAGACAAAAAAGACGAGCCGGAGTTCCAACTTGTCCGGGCCAAGGCCTCGAACGCCAGCTCGCTGGTCTATCCGGAAGCTTCTGAGCGATACAAGGCACTGAAATCTCAGCCGGGATCAGTTATTGAAATCAGCCCGGAGAGCAGACTTTATATGAACGATTTTGCACGTCGCATTGGAGGGTTCACCGTCGACCCGAAGAAAAAAATGGCCTGGGCCAAAGTCACAGCTGATAAACCAAGGCCGCTGGGCGCTGCTCTGATTCTGGACTATGGAACATCTGCTACAGTGCCCATGAACTCGCTACGCGGGATTCGCCAACACACTAAAGTCTCGCCATTTGCATTCCCAGGCCAGGTCGATGTCAGCGCCGACGTCGACTTTACCAGCCTGGCCGAGGCGGCCATCGAGGCCAGTGAGGGTGTCGAGGTCCATGGCCCCGTCGACCAAGCCGATTTCTTGCAGTCCATGGGCATTGCCGAGCGCGCAGAGCAGTTGCTCAGAGAAGTAAAAGACGACAGCGAGCGCAAAGTCATTGAGAGTGCGTGGAAGCGGCTGGTTGATCGAGGGCCCAATGGCATGGGCAAGCTGTACAAAGCTTTGGCGGTTGTTCCTGAGAATGGCGGCCGAAGACGGCCAGTTGGTTTTGGCGGTGGTGTTGTATGAGTTGAGGTTTTAGTGTCCCATGTAATAGTAGAGGTCTTATATACATAATCTAACAACTATGAATATGCTATATAGAAATCAATTGATGTTCTTCGTAGTGATCTAGCAGATGTAGCTGCACTCTAAGATGGAATTCCACCTGTAGCGAGATGTTTTTAAAAGGATCGAGTTCCCCGTTCAATGTTTCTTTAGAGGGACTAGATCGGCATAATATGCTGTCAGAATATTAAATATAGACATCAAGCGGCAAGGTGGGGTAAATAAGGAATTGCATGTATGATGTGACAGCTTTGATGCCGATTAAACGGGAATCACTCTTTCTTTGACCAATTGAATTGGTTATTGGATCCTTATATGTGTTATTACAACAATATCCGGTGTCTCCCGGTCCCTCATGGTTATGACCCTTTTTTTCAGATTTATGCATGTTTCGTGCGATTTGCGCTCGTAAATTTAGGATGTGACAGGACTAATGCAGCTAAGTCGAGCTAAGCAATGTGATAGTCTAATCGGTGATTGACCCGGGCGAAGAGAAAAACAAAGCAAAGCAAAAGGATGCACTTCAAATGCTCCTCTTGTATGCAGTGACATTGATGATGGGATTTATATCTATATAAATGTCTGCTGGTGCAAAACTAAGTATCGAGAGCTCCGAATAACATCGCGATGCTAATCTGTATAGCGGATACTTTAGCCGCTCAACTACCCAAACGGGAAAGACTACAGGGATAGCGCGAAAATGACCAACGAAAATAATCGATACAGAATGGTCGATGGGGGCCAAATGAAAGAGACATAAGTCGGCCTGGCAAACGCGTTCTAAATATTATTATTATTAACTGTTACTCCGTAGTATCTCTCAACTTGAGACTCTAAACCTCCATACTGTCTGCTTCGCAGAGTGGAAGCATGGCGTCTACCACCGCCAGCTCGGGCACCATAACAGCGTCGCTCCCCTTAACAACGACATTCACCCCGCCGGGTGCATGTGTTACTGATCTTTGGGTTGCCAACATTACGAGTTCCATTTGGATGAACCTAGGGCCCGTGGATACCGCTGTATGCCTACCGTCAGGATGGACCCCTTCACAGACGTACTCTCCCGGTGCCTGTCCGAGTGGGTATCACGTTGCTTCGAATATAACCACGAGGGTATCGAATGAGGCTGTGACAATAGGGACCTGTTGCCCCGAATACTCGTGAGTGGATAGGGATTCTACATGTACTTCTCCAAGGCACGAGGCTGACTTGTAAATTTCTGAGAACATTAGGCCGAGCAACTGGATCTTCTCCACACGCCCCCCAAAAGATAACCCAGACGAAGTCTATAGCACTGAGATCTGCCAGTGGTCCCCAACAACCGAAGTAGATTACGTGTACACCTATCTCGACGATGGAGTTACCTCGTCAATACCGGGTAGCATGCCCTCGGGTGGAGTGTGGAATGCATACGGCGTCGTGGTTGCATGGACGTCCAATGATCAGACCCCTTCCACGACAACTGCTGTTACTACTACCTCTGTTTCAACCTCCGTTTCAACCTACGCTGCAACGCCTCTTCCGACCTCCTCTCCAGCTTCCTCTCCAACTTCTGTACCGCCAGCTACACATTCATCATCAGGTTTGTCATCGGGAGCCAAAGCTGGTATCGGGGTTGGCGTAGCCCTAGGAGCGATATTGATTTTATCTGCACTTGGTCTTCTAATTTGGCGGCGCCGAAAACCGCAATCGACGCAAGACAGTCCCGCTGAAGAAAAATGGAGGCCAAATACTGAGATTCCTAGTGCCTACAGCCCATGGGAAGAAGCACATAGCAATTATCACACCCGAGAGATTCCTAGTACCGACAGAGCATCGGAAGTACACAGCAATCATATCCGAGAGGCACACAGCAGTCAAATCCAAGAGGCGCATTCGGTCCGCGAAGCCGTTGAGTTGGAGGGTACCACGCGATAATAATCCTGGAACACTTGTTGATGATTCGATTAAGCGTGTATTTTTACAACACCACATGCATACTTGTCCCAATTGTCAATAAAATCGGCTATATCAACTTTTCTTTCCATAGAGAGCATTGAAGGTATGTTTTTACTATCTTGCGCAATTTGTGGTCCTATGACTCCAGATTGTGAAGTCCATAATTCAGAAGTTTGGGAGTTGGATTTCTTCTCACTTAGAGGTTTAATGATCATCATACACATTTGCGGTTCTACCTATAAAGTATTCTTAATTTCCCCAATAATCCCTACACTTAATACTATATAATTACATACTGGCTATCAGGTACTATCCATCTAGCTAGCGTTGTAGCCAGTAATCTATAATTATTATATCTGGCTTATCCTTACATATAGCTATTATTCTTTTAATAATACATGTATATATCTGTTTCTTGTATTTCTATATATATAATACAGCTACATGTAATATAGAAATACATATCAATTGATGTAATCCATATATTAGTATGCCGGCAGCTGGCTTTTATATATAATATCTTAGAACTTAGCTAGATCATCAATAAAACATTGAAAAACCCAACGACGAGTTTTATGTTGCCGTCTAGGAACAAGTAATGTTCAAAATCAATAAAGATCTACTATACATTACCTTTATACAGTCGAAAATATGAACTGACTCATAAACCAACCAAAAAGGTAGGAACGCGGCCGATATACCTCGAGGCTCGAGCAGCGCCCAGAGAACCAGTCACACGCAGGAGGTCATCCGGTTCCTGCTGACATATTCCCTAAGTTAAATTTAGATCATACATTCAAGATAGCAGAACAGCGGCCGGCAACGCTATTGTTTCTGACAAGAGCGTCTCTGAAGTGAGAAAAACGAATCGTCCACAATGCTGAGAAATTTCCTGCCAAGATTACTAGGCTTCCGCCTCAAATAGATGTTCTAGCGGCGACCATGAAAAACTGATCAGACTCTTGAAAGAAGGTGTATTGGCTGATATTGAGGACTAATTTGGCTATACGCTTCTAATGATTTCTGTAAACAAGGGACATGGTGCATTTGTCAAGACTTTGTTGAGGAACGGTGGATTAACATACACACTAGCTCCTTACAAATACGACATTGTTAGTCTGTATGAAGAAAGACGTGTATTAACGAGGGACTTGAAATCTTCGAAACCGAAGACATCTCCCTATAAAGAAAAGCGCAAGTTGGTAACCTGAAAAAAAACCAACAACCGTAATGGTTATACGAGCCCGCGGAAGACTGCTTCTCCTTCGGCTCCCCACATGTGGAGACCAACCTTATACATGTGTATATTTACCATTACATACATATTGTTCGTTACATGAACTTTACACGGACTCGTAACAGTGCTTTGGCACTAAGACATGACAGCCAAGCTTCCTCAGCTTCGTATGGTTATCAAAATTTGAAGTCATCTATGGCGCACCAGATTAGAGCTTTGGCCTTAAACTTTACTCGTGCGTTGATGCTAAACTAACACGCTCCTTCGTCGCAATCATCCGTTTGCCGCATATTTACGATTTTTGCTTCACACTCGGTATTCGACAGCTGGATACAGCAAGTAGCTCCAATTTATGTTATCTCAACTTTCGTTTATTATTCCAATCCACACAAGATGCCGAAGAACCCTATCTACAACTTCCTCTACACGCAGCTTTTCACTACCCCACCGCCTGTCTGCGAATCCTTCACGGGAAAAACTGCTATAATCACAGGCGCTTCAGCTGGGTTGGGACTTTCTGCGGCACAAGAAATCGCAAATTTAGGTGCGGATCGTGTCATCCTCGCATGCCGTTCAGTTTCAAAGGGAGAGGCTGCGAAACAGCGGATTGCCAAAAGCATTACTTCCCAGACACGGCTGGAAGTATGGCCATTAGACCTCACTTCCTTCGAGTCTATCCACACATTTGCTAGTCGTGTTGAAAATGAACTTGAGCGCGTCGATGGTCTTATTTCGAATGCGGGTATACTTACTGCAGAATGGAGAGTTTGCAATGGCGAGGAGTCTCAGATCATGACCCATGTGATTGGACCTGTGCTGATGTGCCTACTGCTGAAGGAAAAGTTGGCGAAGAGCTCTGCAACAGTTAGCATTGTGGGGAGCGATATGCATCATTTTGCAAGGTTGGATGGTTGGGCGGATGTGCCAGAGGGCGAGAGTGTCCTCGAGTCACTGCGCCAGGAGAGTACGGCAAAGGCTGAGGAAAGGTAAATCCTACGGAATTTAAAGAACCTTGGAGAAAATAAGCATCATCTAACGCGAATGTATAGGAACACAATATCAAAGCTAGTGCAGGTTCTCTGCGGTCAACAACTAGCCATGGAGCTCGGCCCTGACATCACAGTGAACATAACAAATCCTGGCTTTTGTATTACCGAGAATCACCGGGAGTTTGTCGGTATCAGGGGCGCGGTTATATTTTGTGCAGAATCTCTTCTAGGGAGAAGAGCAGATATTGGAGCCCGAACACTCGTTGCTGGGGTCGCAGCAGGAAAAGCAAGTCACGGACAATACTTGAGCGATGGCGTTATTTCAGAGTAGGTCGACAGAATAACCTCCATGTATCCTTTAATTTATGTGGAAAACTGACGAAATTTTAAATAGGCCCTCAGAATTTGTCTTGAGCAAAGAAGGACAAAGCTTAAGAGAGCGGATTTGGCGAGAATTGATGGTGAGACTGGAGCAGGAGGCACCTGGAGTATTACAGTCATGATACTATATCGAGCTTCTAAACGATTGCAACACATCTCGTAGTAGTTTTGAAATACTTTCGCTGCGAATAAGACTCTATCTAACATTCTTGAAGGCCAATGAATAAAATATGCATGAATCTGAACATACATATGATGATGAAAGTGAAAATAAAAAGCATTCTTAACATAATACAAAGTTGTGAAAAGGAACAGGTATAATTTGCTTGAAAAGCAGAAACAAGTCTCATATTTTCCAAGTCTCATAGTGATGAGACCGCATTCACGGGGATTGAGCCTTGACTGTCCACTTTGGGACCAACAAATGTCTTCAACACACTGTCGAGTTTAGTTTCCATTTCATCAAATTCCCCCTTGTCTGTACTCTGAATGGTAACTGCACCTCCAGCGCCCACGCGGTATACGTGGGAGGCAGCTGGAGTAATCGAGTCATTGAAGGGTAGATAGACTACCTCATCATCCCATCGAAAGGCAGTTCGGATGACGACAGAAAAGTCCCCTCCACCTCCGATATCCATGTAGCCTAGAACCCCGGAGTAAATGCTACGCGGGCGATTTTCAAGATCAGCAAGTATTTCACAAGAGCGTTTCTTAGGTGCTCCGGTCATAGAACCAGGAGGCAATGAAGCCTTGAGCACGTCGATTCCGGTAGGGCTGGTCGAAGAAGGTCCATATCTGGGTAGCCAGCCCTCGATAACGGAAACCAATTGGTAAACTGTCTGATATTCCTCAACTTGCATTAGCTGAGGAACCGAACAGTTCCTAGCGCCGCAGACGCCGCTCAGATCATGTCGGATTAGATCAACGATCATGAGATTTTCTGCTCGTTCCTTGGCTGAATTAAGAATGGTGCTAGCCTTTTCAAATGTCATATCTTGCGTCTTGCGCACGGTGCCCTTGATAGGACGTAATTGACATTGACCGTCACGGTTCCAGCGGAGGAACCTCTCCGGACTGCTTCCAATAATTGTAGCGCCAGAGAGTCGCATAAATGTACCAAACGGGGCTGGATTGTTGATGCGCAACCTTTTATAAAGTTGCCAAGGGTTTGTTTCGACAGGTAAGATGATTTGCGTTTCGTCGGTCAAACACAATTCATATGAATCGCCAACGCGGAGTGATTCTTGACACGCCAAAACCTTTTGTCGATATGTTGTCTCCACTGGCTTTGATGTATGGCCGCGCTTTATACAGTCGTTTAAGCTTTCCTTTTGCGGGGAAGAAATAGTCTCGCTCGTGACTACTTTCTCCTCCAAGCTGGATACAAGGTCGTTGGTTTGAGAAAGCCAGGACATATCTTCGGCGATGATTGATTGAATGTAGAGGATTCCTTCTTCATGATCGATGACAATGCTGCGATCGATAAATGCGAAATTAAAGTCGGGATGTTCGTTAGAGCATGGAGAAGTAACGCCTATTGACTCCAAGCCGCCTTCATAGGAGACGTAGCCCATCCACCCACCCCAAAACGGCGACAATTGAGGTAGACCATCTTGTGATTGTAGTTCTGCAAAGTCCGCCATAGAGTCTTGAAGAATTGACCACACTTGTTCTTGGGTATCAACTGACATTCGGAGGCTCCCTAAATTCCCGAAGTAGCAGACGAGTTCATGCCTTGAGACATTATATGTGATTTTCCGGGTGCGGTCTATATCAACAATTCCAAGAATACTATAGCGACCGGCGTTGTGGCCTTGCGAATCAAGAAGAATGACCTCGCTTTGTAAAGCGTTCAAGGCTTCAACCAAATCTGTAACGCGCACTGACTTTTGGCGCTGCTGTAGCCAATGTAATTGACACTTGTGATTCCCATTAAGTGCAACCTTCCTTGAGGAATCTTTGAAAAAACGGGTTGATTGCACATTTAAAAGCTGTTGGAAGACTGGATCGCAAGTTGTGGTCCGTCTTTGATTCTGAAAGGACCATAGCTGCGCATGTTCCCACCAAGTTGAAAGAACTCTTGCACCTTCAATTGTGGTGCATATTGATTCTGGGTGAAATTGGACCCCCCAAAATGGCTTTGAAACATGCCTGTGTCCCATGAGGATCCGCTCTGTGTGCTTATCGTCGAGGTCCCATGCCAACGGCTTCAATTCTGGGCACGCCGTGGTAACTGTCCACAAATCGTCGTTGTCTTGTTTTCCAATATCAACGTGTAGAGAATGGTATTGTGTTGCTTCAAATTCTGAAATTGTCTCGAAAATATCAGATTTGAAGTGCGTCACCTTTGTCACAATACCATGTCTTGGGAACGGCAGTTGTTTCACCTTGGCGCCAAAAGCATATCCTAAAGACTGGAAGCCGAGGCATATACCAAAAACTGGTAACATATCCTCTGGAGATAATTCCCAGAGTTTTTGAATGATTCCAATATCCTTGGGCAGTGCTGGGTGCCCAGGACCAGGACCAATGACAACGGCATCGAAACCTTTAAGGAGGACATGGAAATGTTTGACCACAAATGGGTCATCCATGCGGACAACCGTTACGTCCACATACAGTTTGCTTTCGAGCAGGTTAACTATATTGTTTGAAAAGGAATCGTAAGCATCGATGAAAAGTACTCTGCGCGTGACCTTCATGTTGATTTGGGGAACGTGGGTTGATCGAAGTAGATACTGCACAAGGATGACGATGAAGGAGAATGGCGAATGAAGAAATTGGAATAAATATTCTCTTTTTTTTAGTAATTTCTCTTCCAACGCTAAGCACTTCTACTTAGCATGTGGTAGATCCTCGGAATCACCAAAATAAATTGCGCTTATCTATGGACAATATTTGGGAAAAGTTACCATATTGACTGATGGCAAAAAAAGAAAGGCCGAGTGCTTCAAAGTTTCGTACACCCAAACCCTACGCTAAGGATGTTTGCTATTAGTGATCCACTGGGGCCCATTCTATAGCGTATACGACGGTGTCGACAGGGATTTCTTTCTAGTGCTTTTCCTCTTAGGAACCAAGGGGTGTAAAGTGCGGGAATTAGTTATTGAGAAAGAGTGTAGCCTGTGAGTTTGATATTTGTCAAGCTTGGTGACAGTCCGAATGCATTCTTCCGATGTTATTGCAGTGTATTACACGGTATTACACCGTATCCGTTACTAGGCCATACGACAAAATTCGAATTATGCAGAATACGTGACGCGACCCACAGATCGACACTTAACAGCCGTTTTATCAACTTTAATGGCGGGCGCCTTAAAAAGTTAAATTATTTAGGGATTTGACAGGAGTTGACTAAATCTAAAATTTGGAATTGTACGACCTGAACTTAATTCTACAAAGGTCCTAATAGTATACGTCCTCAATCCTGGTCCTGCGGACCTTGGTACTGTACTCCATACAGAGCTTCTATGATCTAATCGGCGCCTATACGCCGATATTTCAAAATGTTGGTTGCCCCAGTCAGTTGCACCGATACTTACTAAGTATTCCGAGCCACATGCCCTTGGCACTTTTTCCGCGTATATAGTCACTATCAAACGACCTTGTCTAGTCTAATACATTCTCCGCTGGCTAAACAGTATAATACTGGTCTGTAAACAACCCCCGCCCCCAAAAAAGTGGATTGAAGTTGAAAATGACAACTATTAAACGTCTCATGGTGACTCTTCTCATTTTGTGCAAAAGGAGTCCATGTTGGTTGCTTATTACGTGGACAAGACATTACAGCGTAAACTTAAGCCATACACAAGTATTAAAAAAATGGAGATGAGTCTTCAAGTAACTAGTGCTGGGAAAGTCTATTTTAGTTGTTGACACAATATCCGGAGCCGTATTGTTTTTTATTTTTACTTTTTTTATTTTCTTCTGCCCGGAATCCTGGATGGAAGCCAAAGTTTCTCATTGTTGGTACTATCTAATCTCAAAACGGTAATACTTTGGTTCAACAATTCGTTCCTTCAATTGCCACAGTCCATATTATTAATAGCCCCAAAGCGCGGGGATTTATCAAGGTATCTGCCATTGAATGCGAATCTTGTTCCCTGAAAAATTGTTATCGTGTTGTTAGAACAGGATCAAGATTCACCGAAAAGCCCAGTATGGCCTATACACCCCAGCATGTCAAAGCATACTTTGACCGCATCAATCTTCCGCATGAGGTGCGACGAAAGTTCATGCAACCTGCGGGAGGGATTGACTCCCTTGACGCATTAACAGCACTTCTACACCACCAGATTGCTGAAGTACCGTTCGAGAACACCGTTTTACACTACACGCCAGACCGCCTGCTCACGTTAACACCCAAATATGTGTTCAATAAAGTTGTCGGGCGAGGACAAGGTGGTATGTGTTTTCAAGTGACACGAATGTTCTATGAGATGCTGGTCGCCTTGGGATATGATGCCTTCCCTACATGCGCACGACTCAATGTGAATACCAGTGCCGCTGCGGTGGGCAAGGATCCCACTCAGCCATCTTTCGGAGACTGGTTAGTTCATGCATCATTACCCTCTAAGTGTTTGATGTCGCTGACAATGCACATCACTGAAGGTCTCACATGATTACCATTGTTAATATCGAAGGGCAAAAGTATCTGGTGGATTCGAACTTTGGTCCTAACGCCCCTATTTACCCTGTTCCGTTGCAAGATGGTCATGAGTTTGATGACCTAGATGGACGCCGAGGACGCATTATCTTGGACACGCTTCCTCGGACCAAGTCGAAAGACTTTCAATACTGGCATATCCAGTTCCGTAACAGTGCCAAGGAGCCCTGGGTTACCTCTTACGCCTTCACCGAAATGGAGTTTCCGGAAGCAGACTACTCCGCAATCGAACGGGGTCTTCGTGCAAACAAGCGGTCCTGGTTTTTGTACAAGGTGATGGCCTTTCGATTCGTTTTGGATGAGGAGAAAAAGCCAGCTGGATGGATTCTTATGTGGGAGAACCAGCTACGGAAGAGAATTAATGGGAAGTTCCAGACAAGGACAATTCATTCTGAGAGTGAGAGAATTGACATTCTAGAAGAAGAATTTGGGATTGTATTGGATGATGACGAGAAGAAGGAGATTCTGGGCACATGCGGATACTTACATCCAACTCCGGCGGCAAAGCCAAAGCAGAAAGGCCATGCTAGCCAGCAGAAAGCTAGACTATAGGAAGAACAATTTCTTCCGGGTCATTATTACATGTATTATTTACCGACATGTTTTAGGTAGAAAATGTTGATTGTCACTGCGTTTTGCTTATTTGCAACCATTCTATGTTCTCTTTTCAGTATTCATATACTTGGAACTTTTCTCTTGATCATCACTAGTGGGGAACTAAACTATAGGAAGAACAATCCCTTCCGGGTATTTATTAAATGTATTATTTATAGAGAAATTTGAGGTAGAAAATGTTGATTCTCACTGTGTTTTGCTTATTTATAACCATTGTATGTTCTTTTTTCAGTATTCATATAAATGGAATTTTCCTCTTCATATTCACCCGTGGGAACATTTAATTTGCACTACTGGGATATTAAATACTAGTATAATATGTAGTTCAACGATATACAGGTCGCAAACTGTGCTCTCCGAAGTGTCCCACCTTTGCGTGAACATTTTTGAAAGCAAGACAAGGAATTCAACGTGTCGAGTCTCAAGACGACTTTTCCGTGGATCCTTCCGAGAACGCAAAAGGTTTTCTACCAACCACCACTTGCAGCATGTGATTGAAAGCACCGCCCTTCTTCATCTCTTCGGCACCTTGTCCGATCAATTTGCGCAGTCGATCACCCCCTATGCTAGCGCCATCTGCATCGTGAAGAGAGGCATGTTCCAGATGTGCAACCAATAACATCTCCGTGTAAGCCTTGAGAAGCTCTGGCGGGGGCCGGGCACAAATTTTCTGGACAGATTGCATGCCCTGAGTGCGGAAGATGTCATCTAACCGTGGAATCCAGCTATTTCCCGGAAAGCTGTGTATTAGCGGATGCCGTCTTAGAATAGCATCAAGTAACTAGACTGTACTAACCTGAGAGGCCTGTGGCTACCCATTGCTTGTAGCATGGAATTGAACAGCTGGGTCGGAGCATCGGGAGTGCTTCCAACAACGCCGGTGGTGCCCGAGTCATACTCATCCCATTGTAGATAACCACCAGGCTCTGTATGATTGTCCATGGTCAGCATGTATTGTCTTGAAAAACAGGCTAGGAAAGGGATAAGAGGTGGGGGTCCTCACTCAAGAGGCTAATACAGTGCTTGAGGATTGGCACCGGGTCGTCATTCTCCACTACGCATGTAAACAGCCGGAGATGTACGATATCAAATCTGCCCTGCAGATCCGCAGGCGGGTCCTGCATGGCATCAACCTTTCTAAAACTGACGTTGGCAGGGGTCCATTCGGCATTGGGAAATTGATCAGCTGAAACATCAAGTCCCTGGAAAGAGGTTGATGGCGGAAGACGCCGGCATAGGCCAAACAGGAAAATCCTACAACAAAATAGTTACATCGGTCAGCATGGGATCTGATATCGTCATGAGTCAGGGTAAAGCGGAAGTCTTCACCCGGTGCCAGTTCCTACGTCGGCAATACGAAGGTGATCGTGCGCGACGGGGATGCTGGGATGAATATCGTAATTGAGCGTGTCTTTCCACAGATAATGCTGCAGGTTTAGCCTGGCTGAACTAAGAAAGTCCCGGCCTAGATCGTATCTAACTCCGTCGCCAAGTCGTTCCATGATGGTTTCTGGCCTCGTCTAGCCCAAATAATGTGTAATGATCAGTGTCAGTTCCATCCACATAGCTGGAGCAGATGAGCGTGGCTTTATCCCCGGCTGTGGGTCTGTAGATTTTCTTCCTTCCCGTGGTACTCGTGTAGTTGAGAAATGCCGCTATACGAAGTTGTTTTAAAAATCAATTTAGGGCTAACCAACATTGAAGAGTATGTATCCGTAATTCCGCCCAAATACAAGTGGTAATTAGGGTATCATGACTTCACCCCCACCCCCACCCCCACCGGGTCTTGGCTAAAGTTTAGGTGCCTGGCTTGGCAGGATGCGTAATTTATACCTCAAGCGCTATTTCTGATCTTGCTGGGTCTTATTTCTGTGTAGGTTCCATTCCTATTAGCGATGTTGGTCCAGTCGTATTTTTCTGGCGTCCGCTCAGCTTTTAGTGTTGTATATTTTTTGTATGGAGTATACACTTAACTCGACCTGTACAAGATTTTTAGGGTTTGATTAGAAAGATTTGAAAGCATGGGTTAGTCCTAGGGAGGACTGGGTGAGAATAGAGATTAGTATAGTTTGAGTTAAATATATACCAGTTGACAAAAAATATATAATGCTCAGAGCTAGCAGATGTCAGGATTAAAAATGAGAAAAGAAATTAGGCAACACCCGGCGATGCCGCTATCCGCGCAGCGCCCCACTAGGAAGAGTTACCCGCGAACGTTATTTTTGGCGATCGTTTTGTAAATTGTATACGAATTATAAGACTAACCGTTTCGGGCATCCTTTTCGGGCAACTAGACACTTGTGTGTAAGATTCAAGTAACTTTATTCCCTTCAAAGAACGTGGGTTGTAGTAAATTGTCTGTACTTCATTGGAATCCCTTTTGCATTTTTCATCGCAAGCAGCATGGGCTTTTTCAATTTTCCGGTTTTAGCTGCGGCTGTCCATGTTCTCGCCGTCTTGATTTATTTCGTCCATCCTTACCTCTCCAATAAGCCACTGAGACGAATCCCAGGACCTTTTCTAGCAAGATTTACAAACACCTGGCTTTTCCTACAAGCCCGCCGTCGCAAGAGGTTTATCGCCGTCGATGATGCACACCGGAGGTATGGCCCCGTTGTGCGTATCGCACCCAACCATGTGTCGATCGTTGACCCCGATGCTGTCAATATGATATACGGTCATGGAAATGGATTTACAAAGAGGTACGCTTGATGTAGAGTTTTTTGAAGCGTCGTCTTCGCAAATGACAAAAGGGCAAACCGGAACTAAAATGTTATTGTAGCGACTTCTACGATGCTTTTGTATCACTCCGTCCGGGCCTCTTTAGTACCCGCAGCAGAGCAGAACACGCACGAAAACGCAAGATAGTGTCACACTTATTCAGTGCCAAGTCTACGCTCGAATTTGAACCTTTTGTCAAAGTCACCATTGAAACCCTGTTGCGTCAATGGGACTCCATTAGCCATAGTGCGGGTGGTTCATATGAGCTTATCGATGCCCTAGATTGGTGTAATTGGGTAGCCTTTGATTGTATGGGAGAGTTGGCTTTCGGATCCTCGTTTGGAATGACCCAGAATGGCGCGTCCACGGCCGAGTTTAGAGAGGCCCGGAACCCGTTGGCGCCCATCACTACTGTTAATGCGGTGGAAGCTCTCGAAAAACGCGGTTATTTGACGTGCAGTCTAGGTTGCATGATTCAGTTGAAATCTTGGGCGAAATGGATTCCCGGTACGCCGTCAAAATATTCAAAAGGGCGATATACTCTGCAAGCAACGAAGCTAACCGGATGACTCCAGACCCAGTGTTCCAACAAGGGCTGTACGCGATGGACACTGTCAATGGCATTGGCGCTGCCAGAGTTGATGAACGAATTGCAAAACCATCCCAACGGACTGACCTCCTGACAAAGCTGATGGAGGCTCGGGATGAGACCGGCAAGCCGCTGAGCCGGGAGGACCTCATTTCCGAAGCATTGACGCAAGTGGTGGCTGGCGCAGACACTACAAGCAACAGTCTTTGTCCGATCATCTTCTATATTGCCAGAGATGCAGCCGTGCAGAAAAAATTGCACGCCGAGTTGGATCTTGAGCTAGGCGATCTCGACGGAGTACCCACGTACTCCCAAGTTAAAAACCTGCCATAGTAAGTCCAATTTAGCAAATCCTCCCTTGCGAAAAATTTTCTTTGCTAAATGACATTTCTTGTAGTCTGTGGAACGTAGTAAAAGAAGGTTTGCGCCTCCATTCCACATCCGCTCTCGGTCTCGCACGTGAGATCCCTCGAGGATCGTCCTGCACTATCCAGGGTTATCACTTCCCGGAACGTACTATATTAAGTATACCTAGCTGGACTATGCATCACAATCGTGACATATGGGGCCCTGATGCGACAGAATACCGACCGGAACGATTTGACTGCCTCACGGCCGAGCAAAAGAAAGCTTTCAATCCATTCAGCTTTGGGCCGCGGGCTTGCAGTGGGCGAAACCTGGCTGAGATGGAGACACTGCTCGTTGTTGCGGCTATCTTTAAGCGGTATTCGTTTGAGTGTTACCAGGAGGAGCTGGTAACGACAGAGGGGTTCCTACATAAACCACTGGGTTGCTCTCTAGGAATTCGACGACGCTGATGCAAGTTTTATTTGGTTAATTTGATAGGTTGTGGCTAGAGAGAATGTTCTAGGTCGGATGGAATACGTATCTATTTAGATGTTTTGGGGGGTCCTTTTTAGACTTATTTGCGGTTAGCATCGTTGCCAGGTAGTGTTTAATAGCTAGGGGCAAGAATTGCATAACCATACTTGTACAGTCAACATTATTAGCATATCATCAATCCAGATAGAAAATATCTAACATATGTTCTGGTTTGATGTGGATACATGTAGAAGCGATACTACTTCTGCCTAAGGAAATGTACAAGCCAAACTGATGTTAAAATTGTACGTGGGATAGGAAATTCATCATTCTTGCATTCACAAACAAGACTTTAACAACCATCCTCGATTTCACATATTTTATCGAAAGAGATGAGTAGAATAGTAGCAATACTCCTACTCCACCGGAACGTAATTCTTGGACCGGAAACCAACACTATCCGTCTAACGGCCGAGATCAGTCACACTGTGTCCCTGTCTCCATTCAAATCTGACATCCATGCCAGACTGCGACATCATAGTGGCGCTGGTCACAGTCCACTCTTTGTCAGGATTCTCAAGTCGCACTTCAAAAAGCCCGAAGATTGTAGCAATGAGCTTATAGGCCTCCATCAGCGCAATATTCTTCCCAATACAGACACGCGGGCCATGGCTAAAAGTCATGTCTGCCTTTTTCATCCCACCTAGTCGTATCTGGTAAAGTTCTTCGCTTTCGTTGGTGGCACGTAGCCAACGCTCCGGGTTGAACGTGTCCACACCATCGCCGTAAACTTCCGTGCGCCGGCTGATATTCCACCCTGCGATACCGACAATGATTCCTGCCGGCACGAAGCGGCCATCATGGAGCTTATATCCAGTCTCTGGGACGACTCGCTCCTGTATCACTGCACCACCCGGGTGCATACGTAGTGACTCCTTGATTACCGCGTCCAGGTAGGGCATGTTCTGTGTCTCTTTCCAGGTAACCGGGTACTTGAGATTCGCGACACTATCCAGTTCGGCTTGAAGTCGTCTTTGTACATCTGGGTACTTGGCCAAGAAATACACCATAGCGCGGAGACCGACGCTGGATGTGTCACTGCCTGCAATGAGCATAGTCATCACGTAGCCAATCAATTCTTGATCAGTAACTTTTCCTGGGTGCTTTTCTTTGGCCTCAATGAATTGGCTGACCAAATCTTGTCTGTTGTTGTCCTTAATTACCTCTGATTCTTCCATCCGCTCCCGAAGTTTAGCCGTCGCGGCATCGATGTACGGATTCTTTATTTTCATGAGCCGGTTAATTACAGGATGTTTAGTGAGATAATAGTCAATGATAGGTACTTGGCCAATCTGGGAACACATCAGAATATGAGTAAGAAGACCAAATTATTCCTGAAGAGACACATACGACACCAAAATAGACGAATGCCTGCACCACAGATTGAATCTGGCCTCCAACGTCTTTGCCTTGTTGGAGAAATCCAAAGGGCCGGCTGAAGGTGAGCTCTCCAGTAACATCAAACGCGACTATTTTTTTTTTTTTGCCCGGTCAGCAAGTATACTCAAACAAGCCAGCAGCTAAAAGTCTCAGGGGAAACCGCACAGTATTGAATCCATTTATGAATCTCGCAAGGTAGATCCTCGGCTACGAATTTCTCGTCGAGTTTTCTGACCAAGGTGACAATAGTATCATCCACAAATGGCTCGTATTTCATCATGCTGGACATGTTGAACGCGCTCGCGATCGGTCGCTTCAGGGCTGAATGTACATGCTTTTCCTTTATGGTGACAAGCGTCGGGATGACTTTCCCGTTTTCGACTGCTTGCATGACATTGTAATAATCACTCTGGGTGAGGAAGAGCTATTAGCTGCTGACGACACAAAAGAAAGACAAAAAGAAACACGTAGATATCGGTTTACCTTTTTAAAATCAGTCTTGATGCCATATATTCCTTCAATGGCAGCCGGGTTCGAGATACTGAGGCATCGCGGTCCGATGCGCACTACATCACCGTATTTCAAATGGAGATCATACAGGACGTGCTCAAAGTCCCCTCTGTAGACGGCGTATAGGCGCCAGAAATTGGTGAACTTGGCTAAAAAAGGACCAGGAAAATCTCGTCCACGAAGGGCAAAGTAATTACGGACAAAATGTACGACCATATAAATGGGAACCAGCAGCAAAACGGTCCACGACAAATTCGCCATATTTCAATTTAGGTCCCCAAGATTTGTGGCATTGAAAAGAGGAACTGCTAATGTCGTTTGTACAGGTCGGATCTCATCAATCGAAACAGGATCTATTTTCTTTCAGAGGGGGGCCGTTAGGTCTAGTGGATCAAAATTTACGAGCAACGCTCAGAGTGGTCTATATCCACTGCGATCTCGGTGAGGTTAGACTCAATAGTAGGTTATGTTGGTTGGTTTACTAGTAAAGTGGTTTTTCCTTGAGGTGCGTAAAACTCCTGTTGGTAATTTCCGCAGCAGCAACTCCATTCGTATGCAGACGATTTGATGCCTCGTATAGATAACCCCACACATAGTATTCATATTAAAGTTAAGCAGGTTATGATGTTTTTTTTTTTCTTGGCAGGATCGGCGTATAAACTTATACTACGCTGATTTTCTGCGGTGGAGGTCCGACGTTGCGTAACTTTCCGTTTTAAGTTTAAATTACGCAGTACATGCACCAGGGCCACGGATCGATGTGGGGGTAATTTATGACCGTATTTTTATGGTAAGGTAATAATACACAATAATACAGGTTAGGTACGCAGTGGATAATTGTTTCTCAAACGTGAAGTCCATTGTAATCCTTCCAATCCTTGCCCCTTCGTGCGGAAATATTTCCTCATATCTTCCTGCCACTTGCACACGTGAAGGCCATGCTGTTTTCAACCTCCCAGTTACATAATTCATATCACTTTGACTCCTCCCATAAGAAAAAGAATGTCTGAGAAAACCGAATTCACCTATATCCCATTGATTGTCATCGGTGCCGGTGCTGCCGGTATCTCCATGGGATGTCGCCTAAAAAGCGAGCTTCAATTCGACCAGTTCCGCATATTTGATCGTCTATCAGGAATTGGTGGGACATGGCAAATAAACAAATATCCAGGGATTGTAAGTACATAACGTGAAAAAAGAAAAAAGAGTGTGGCCTCTTATTGATTTTATATTTTGGGCATCCCTAACTTGCCACTTCATTGTGATACAATGAACTCTATAGGCATGTGATGTTCCAACTATCCTCTATTCGTTCTCGTTTAAACCGAACTACGTTGGCAAAACTCTCTTCGCAACAGGCCACGAGATTGTCACATATTTCCATGATGTGTGTGAGCATTTTGGGATACTGGGTAATATCCAGTTAAATTCAGATGTTACTGAAATTCGATGGCTAGAGGACGAAGAACTATGGGAGGTAACTGTCCGTCATCTTGTCACGGGGAAAGGTGACTTGAGCGCTAGCAATAGGGAGAAATTAGCGGAACGCGAAGGATATGATTCTGTATATTTGCATACGGAAATTCTCCGGGCAAAGATTGTCGTCAGTGCGGTGGGTGGGATAGTTGAACCGCGAGAGTTTCCAGCCGATACCCCAGGAGCAAAGGAGTTTGAAGGCTCCATATTTCATTCATCACGATGGGATGAGACCATTGACTTTGCAGACAAGAACGTCGTGGTCCTTGGGACGGGGGCCAGCGCGGCACAATTTGTTCCTCTTCTGACGAAGGAACCCTATAATGCAAAGTCGGTGACCCAAGTAATGCGGTCCGCACCATGGGTCCATCCGAAAGAGAAGGAACCGGGTGGTAAAGAAAAGTTTGCTGCTATAGCGCCCAAATTGTTCGCCAACTGGCCGATTTTGGGCCGGATTGTGAGGACATTGATGTTCTTGTTAACCGAAGTTGAATATATGTCTGTCTTCTCGGAATACAATCCAACACGGGCTGCACGCAACAGGAGAAAGCTGGAGGAAAAATATCTGGAACATATGAAGCAGACAGTGCCAAGCCAATACCACGACATCTTGACGCCGGATTATGAAGTTGGCTGTAAGCGACGGTTGTTTGATGCGTATTGGCTGCAGTCATTGCACGATGAAAAGATCACGCTCAAAAAGCAACCAATCAAAAGATTGCAAGCGAAAAGTGTCGTCCTCGGTGCAGCATGGAGTGGCGTTGAAGACGGCGAGGAAGAAATTGTTCCTGCAGACATTATTGTTTTAGCGAACGGTTTCGACATCGGCAATTGGTTCCATCCTCTCTCGGTTGTTGGCCGTGGAGGACGCAAAATCCACGATGAGTGGAAGGAAAGAAATGGGCCTCAAGCGTATCAAGGAACTGCAATGGATGGGTTCCCCAATTTCTTCATTCTCTTCGGCCCCAATACAGCAAGTGGGCATAGTTCTGTGATACTTGCCATCGAGAATATGGTTACGTACAGCCTCCACTTCATTCGGAAAATCCTTAATGCGGACATTGAGCTGGTGGAGGTTAAGAAGGAAGCAGAAATTGAATGGACACGACAAGTACAGTCGGAAATTCAAAAAAGTGTTTTCAACCGAGGCGGATGTACAAGTTGGTATATTCGAGAAGGATGGAATTCTACTGCATACCCGTGAGTCTTTCTGTTCCACATGAAGGGGAGTAAAAAAAAATGCTAATGTGACGACAGGTGGTCTCAAGTCCATTTCGGGTATCGATGCTGGTTTCCCAAATGGCGAGACTGGAATATTAAATATACAGGAAAGGGCTATGTAAAAAGAGTCTGTTGGAAAGTAGGCCAATTAACTCTCCTTGGTTTTGTGTTATCTTTGTGCCTGAAATGGTAGCAGCATACGATTTTACAATCAAAAGCTGTCATGTCGAGAAATATTAACTGATGAGGTGATAAGATGCATGTTTTATAAGCTTTCGATGGATGCTCCATTTCGACAACGCACCATTTTTCGTGTCCAGTACCTCTTCTGTACATATCGCCCATCATCGTGTCGCCGACCAATGACCACCGAGTTAGTCTAATAATAGGCCAGTGACTTTTGACCTATTATTTTCGCGCCCGCCAAGCGCCTAGGGCAATATAGAACTAGTCTCCCTGAGCTAACGCACGATGACGGAAAGACAATTAGGCTAAGGTAACTAGGTACCTAAAATCTAGCCAATCCAAAGTCCATAAGTGTAACTTTTGTTGGAATATATGCCTCAGACCAATCGGGTCGTGTGCTCAGTTTCGTGTACTCGTTTTCGTGTACTCGTTTTCGTGTACTCGTTTTCGTGTACTCGTTTTCGTGTACTCGTTTTCATGTATTCCTTTTCGTGTACACTGTTTTCCGTGTAGCTGTTTTCGTGGGAGGGTCGCTTATAAAAGCCGTGTTCCGAGTACACACATCCTGTCAACTATTTGCCGTTCCAAGATTCAGTAAATCCCCTTTCTCAAACCTCGAGTTGAGGTTATCCCCAACTTGGTCCTGATTCCAAGCCCTGACATTCAATCTTTCGACCTATTTCGACAACTTTGCTCCTTTCCGGCTGCTTCTTTCCACCTGTTTGACACAAGAACTACTGGAGAAATCCGATTCATATTTGAGAGAAACCTTCCAATCTCCAAAAGAAAAGAAAAACCACTCGTGACTAGTTACGATGGACTCTGGATATTTGACCACATTCCATCTTTTTCCAAAGCTACCAATGGAGCTTCGGCTTATGATTTGGGAGTTCACTTGGCCACCATCACGAGTCATTGAAGCGACTTACTATGAGGATCTCGACGACGAAGAGTTCAGAGAAATTACGATCTTACGTCTAGGTGGTTCTCTTTCGGGATTCTTAAAAAGGGACTTTGGTTCACGAATTCTACAAGACAAGCCTCTGGAAGATTGTGACCAATATCCCATAGCGCTCGAGGTTTGCAATGAATCTCGTCGACATACCTTGAAGAAGTACACTGCACTACGGCATGAATAGTACAGGGCTGGGTCGTTCTGGTTTAGCCCTTATTACGATTTTCTTTGGTTCAGTCATGATTTTACAGACGAAATTTGCAATATTGGAGACATCGAAGACTACTACGGGGACCAGCTTAATCTCATCGAAAACGTTCTGGTAGAGGACACTGAGTGGAGCTATACCACGCCAGCTGACTATACCGAGAATTATCTTTGTCGATTCGATAACATACAAAATCTATTTGTCCTTTGCGGAACTTTCGACAATAATGATCGACTCGTACTACCACAAACAAACCTTCTTCGTCTGTCCGGATACGACAGAAATGAGTACGCACGCTGGGAGGAGCTGGAGGAGCTGGAGGACCTAGACCTACCTGAGATACCGGAGCTACTCTGATTGGCTACTACTGATATTAATAGAAGGTTGAAGCTTGACCGTTGCGACTGGGATGACTTGAGTATCTAATCTGCACAATCACCACAACCTTTTTCCATAGAATCGCGCCGTACGCGTCAACAGGAAGTAAGATTTGAAATGTGTGACAGGTTGAATAGTGGAAGAAAGTTGAGGGATGCTTCTCCCATACGTTAATTCTAAAAGTTTTACGGTACCGCGATATAGTAAAGTATACAGAAGCTGAGCTAAGTACAAACAGACATCAGCCATATCCAGGCTATTTCAATGTGATTGATAGAATATCATTTCATTAGATTATAACTAAATCTTTTATGCTAGGTTATGAAGGGCCACTCATTCCTCAACCACATTATTCGTGCTTCTATGGCGTCAGCCCCTAATTTTCTATCCTTGATAGTCATACTCATATTTGCCGTCGGGTTTCTCTCAAAGTGTGAGCGATGCCTGTTCGAAAGTCGGACCCGAGCTGAAAACTTACAGTTAATAACCTTGCCCTTGTGTTATGCAACTGGAGCCAATACGAGTCTATAACCAATAGATTAGACATTTATATAGGCTCAACAGTGATAAAGAAGTACCTCGCTGTTTACTTCGTCGCAGGCAGCAGGGATTCGGCCGGAGTCGGAACTGCAATCAGAAGTAGAATTGCAATTAATTCCGACTCATTTCCCGTCGTATCCAACAACAAGAGCGTCACAACATGTTGGTAGAAGCTGGCGTTCAGAGATGGTACGAGCCTTCATACAATTTCATGGATTAGCAGAATGTATCCTTGCAGTACGTATCACAATACACCGACCTCATCCACTGGTAAAGCAGCAGCTGACACAAGGAAGGAGAAAGCAAAAGCTGAGATAGTAGAGAGGCGAACCATTGTTGTACTCGGAGAGGAAATGCTGTAGATTTGAAAATAATAGACTTCCTATGGATGGCTATGGGTAGGCTTAGCTTCTTATACTTGCTATCTGCAGCAGCTGAATCGGGCATCCTGGACACATATACCTAACAGGGCCGTACTCGTTCTTTTCCCACCCGCAGCTATGTCGCCCACTCGCTATTAACTCACTAGTGAATGTATCGCTGTAAAACTTAGTTGAAAAAAGTGTATTGGATCGACAATTATATGAGCGATTATACGTTTTAGAGTTCTGTGCGATGTTTAAATCGCGTTGCTGTAAAATAAAATAGTCAGCAATATGTTAATAGCCAAATTCGTTAAATTATTGGACAATGAAAGTTTTGAGGCACATATCGAACCGAATACTATAACAGCTTATAGAATCTCGATTGTTAGGCAGTGCTTCTTAAGAGCATGTGAACCGGTATATACTATGTAGTTTCCTGTCTACTACCTCCCGTCCTTGTCTATTGACCTTTTGCGCCCTATTTAACTACTCTCCACAATAATAGTGTCATGACTCACGAACGTGTATTCCGATTTGGGTTACCAACTAACAGAAATTAATCCCATTACGTACCTGGCCCGCTGCCAATTTACCGAAATCAACTGCCGATTTGGCAACGTAGATGAATGCATATAAACAGAAAATTAGATGTAGATATAATCAATCAGGCCTTCTAGCTCCTCTTACGAATTTGGCACCTTTGTGGGTCGAACGATCATTAAACCTTGCTCCACAAAGCGACACATATTTCCAATAGATAGTGAACCGGTCTTGAGATTGAGTACGAAATACGGTAACCATATTGGATTGGCTCATGGAGGACTTTCAATTAATGAAAGTTTTTGATAGTTTGTATGACAGCGATCAATTCTGGACCAATCAGCCAGCCACATTAGAAAGAACAGATCGGTGAATCTCACCTGAAAAATGAAATTGAATGGCCGAACTAAGGGAACCTATGGGAACTGGATGGATCTAGTGGAGACCATATATCACACTATATTGATTGGATCGAAGATCTCTCGGATTACATAAAAATAACATGAAAGATACGTAGTTAGTTTAGTAGACATTAAGTAGTAGTTTGGTCTTAAGAATTAAGAGAGAACGATAAGATAAGAGGTATAATACTATTTAAACCTACTATACAACTAACTTTTAAATAAATAGATTAAATTTAGACTTCCCTTTGATAAGTAATAATTATATGATGTAAGTATACTGTGGTGGTATTGGCTGGCAAGGCGGGTTCTCCGCTCCGGTTCATACTTCATTTATCTGCGGTGGTTCCTTCCTCGTACTTAGGTGAATACGGCTTCTTATGTTTATGATATGACTGCTAGCCTTATTTCTATGGTTTAATGAGACGGTTGCCGCTTATGCGCCTCGCTGCACCTCACAGGGCTGACACCTTTTCCACCACAGTACTTAAAGTAAGAGATACTAGATATATATCCACATGTACTATGTAATAGAATAATATTATGAAATTACATGTAGTATACTATAACTACTGTATCAGGTGACATGGTCTAAATATGTATAGGTAATCAATGTTGCTATTACTAAAAGTAGTAGTCTTAATAGTTAAAGGTATAATCTACTTAATATCTTTGCCGCTTTTATACTTATCACGTAAATAATTACAGATCGCTTTTACTTATCTACTCACAAGATAAAATTGGTTGGGGCATATCTTACCGGAAAATGATTCATACCGTTGTCTTACTGGATTGGGCAGCTGACCAAAGCCAAGGCTGCAGCAGATGGCATCATCGGCATGAATCACAGCCTCATCTGACGACCCTCAACAGATAAAATCTCCCCATGGACTCCAGCTAGCCTTTCCTACGGTACAGCATAATTATACCCTAAGGTATGATACAAAAATGCCCCCCTGTGCACAGGCGCGCAGTGCCGTTCATGGCGCCGTCGAGCCACAGCCACAGTACGACGGCCACAGAGTCCCCAAAAGCCAGCGCTTCTATCCTCACGACAAGCTGAAGGAAATTTTAACCAGAGAACGAGTCACTGAAGTCCTCAACTGCTCTTGTGAACGATGTCGGCAATACTGGCGAGATCTCAGGCTTGTCGGTAAGCCTTCTGAACACACCGATGAGATTCGCAATAAGGCTGTATCGCTCTTCGCCCTGATGATATTCATCGATGCAGCTCCATTTGTAGTCTGCTTTTTGAATCGACAAGTAAACGACAAAACAATTAGTGATATCGCGGAAGATACCCGCGTCAAGATTGGAGAGAGATATTGGAGTGATTTTCACAGACGTAGGAGAGAAGACTCGAGACTTATAGAAGATGGATTTCGAGACCATTGGTTTCACTTCGCCATTCCGACCTTGACCAGTTCACTGCATCACATTTTTCACCAGGACAGAATATTGCCCTTTGTCGAGCAGCTTCAGCTCGGCAAAACCGACGAGGACGGCAGAGTGGTGAATGAGGGAGCATATGGCACGGTCTACGCCTGCAAGATCTGGCCAGCTTACAATAAACTGCATGTAAGTTTTAATGTATTCTTAACCCAAGAAATTAAAATGCCTACGTAATACTTAAGCCGAGCAGAATTCCAGAGATATCAAATGGTTCGTCCGGAAGGAGTTGGACGTGCCAACGCGACTATTCAATACGGAGAGGGAAAATCTGAGAATAGCAAACGAACTCCAAGATCCTCATATTGTCAGAATCATAAAGACTTATCAACACGGCAGCAAGCGCAACATAATATTTCCTCGTTCAAGGACAAATCTTCGCAACTATCTCCGAGAAGACCAGTTTCGGAATCCAAGAAGCCCGCCAGAGGCAAATTCTCTCTGGCAGCAAGTCTTAGGGGTGGCCAAGGCTTTGGACCGTATCATCAATTTTGACGCGAATACATCATCTGCTAGCAACAACGTGGGATACTACGGTTTTCATTTCGATCTGAAGCCGGAAAACATCCTGGTGGAAGACGACGGCACTCTTCTCATTTCAGACTTTGGCCAGGCCACGTTCGTGGAACGTGGTGGCTCGTCACGAGTAGACGGCCATGGGGGCACTGAGGCATATGCTCCACCAGAGATTAATAATCTCAACGAGCGCCAGACTCGAAGATATGATATTTGGTCCCTTGGATGCGTTCTCATCGAGATTGTGACCGCCATCGTCTGCGGTTCTCGTGGTCTTGATGAATTCGACAGACTTAGAGTGACTTCGACAGCCAATATGACTGATGATAGGTTTTTTGAGATTGATCCAACGTTCATGGGCCCAGAAAGGAAGTATAGAGTTAAAAGCGTCATTTTGGATTGGATTGAAGGGCTGCCGGGAAGAGTAACGTCGTCGAGAAGCAGTCTTTTCTTGGAACAAATGGTCTCTCTCGTCAAGGAAATGCTCGCTGTTGATGCCAGCCAAAGGGCATCGTCCGGTGAGGTGGTCCGACGTCTAGCCGATATTCTTCGAGACCATCAAGAGAGAAATGACGCTCCGCTTGAATTGCCACAGGCAAGGGGCGGGGAATCTACTGTTGGCGCAATGCAGCTTAACGAAATAAAGTAAGTGATTAATTTTTTCAAGAATACTCTTTCGTTAGTTTATCAGCTTTGCTCATCGGACACTTTATAGGACGTGGTATAAAGAAGTTGGGAGCTCTAGTTGGCAGACAGCAAAGATCTTCATTTTTCAGCCATTTTCCATTTCGGGACTTCGAATAGTCATACAAATCAATGGGAACAGGTATACAAAATATGGTCAGTACGGGTGTTTTTTATCCATTGTATATATCAATTGACGTTGAGTTGACTGGTACTGACTGTGTGCATATTAGCACTCCGAAAAGATTTGATTCTGGTGCCTGCATACGCTTTTAATATGCGAGATCCAGCTCAAGACGGGCTATTGTTCAGGGGAGTCACCCCTAGTAGTGCTTATGCTTTTGAAGATGATAAGTTCTCGTTTTCCATACCTAAACGTAATTCAGATGCTTCCATTAAATGTTTCCCACTCGCCAGAAGCCTGGTTGACATGTCGAGGTAGATGCGCATGTTATGCAGTCTGTTCTTACTGGTCAAGAGGTCAAATCAAGGTACGTTATACATGGTGCTGGATATGGGTTTGTTTGATATTATCTAACCCTGGACATTGATATGGTAGCTATGAAGTTGAGAAGGTTGAGTACACAACTGCCCATGGCCGCCTTAGGGAAGCGTTTCGAAATATTCCCGTACCATTCAAAGGCCACAAGCTCGATGGCATTGACGGTGCCTGTGTCGTACAACTGTGGATAGAAACCGACTTTGTCGATCAACAGCAAGTGGTAAACTTGACGTTCCATTTGCTGCCTCCGTGTATTATTTGGTTTTCTAACATAGGAATTAGATGCAACCCAACCACGATGGGGTGCGACAACGCCTCCCACGAGATGGGTCTCAGCCGGAGAATATCCCTTTGAGTCGACTGGCCATCATTCACTATAACAAAATCGTGGTTGTTCCCTGTAAGTAATTATCTCCCACGCTGCTTGTTTCTACCTATCTCATAACTCACTCTGTGTCAAAAGTCGATCTGAACTGGACAGCCGAGCTAGAGAACAATGACAATGATTCGAAAATTCTGTACCTTACACCTAGAGATGCAAGGAAAGATCATTATTTTTACGCAGCGACTCTTGGTGTCAGCGCTGATAAAGACTCCGCGAATCGTCCCTATCCTGGTATTCCGCTCGACGTAAGCTTGTTGAGAGACCAAGAGGAGAGAAATCGCTTTGATTGTTCAAAGGTTCTTATTCGTTTCAAGGGTCTGGAAGGTACGTTTGTAACCATAAATTTACCTCTTGGATTCTTACGAAATACTGCATGAAAAACGAGACGCTGACCAGAGTCGAATTTTCCTTTTGAAGAGCGGGATGCATTTGAAGAAAAATTTCAGGAGATGAGGAAGAGTTGGAAAAAGATCGTTGGAGGAAATAGGTAGATTATATTGGCCATTTTACATGTATTTCACAATATCCAATGATGATCTATTTCGGTATTAAATATCCTCGGTAGTTCCATGTTCATAGAGGGGAAAGAGACTACATATGTAGGTAATTGACTCTCATGTGTACTCCAAGGTGCCATATCGAACCCTGATATACGTTATATTGTGCATTTTGGAACGATAAAAGTTTTTCCGGCTAGGATGATCTGGTTCAACATTACTAGGCGTTATTAACATAGACATTATCAATTCACAACATGAAATCTGGAGCCAGCTGGATTGATGTTCATGGGTTTTTCAAGTAAAATGTCGCGCTTTTCTGGTCAATATCCATATGCTTGCGTTCCAACAAACGCCACGCGCCTAAAGTCACCACCAGAAATATAACCGTCAAGACGATGAATATAACAATTTCTTCGCTCACATGTAGTGATGCCTTCCCACTTGTTGGCTCTTTACTCAAAGTTACATATCCTGCACTGAGGAACTGCGCAATGAATGATGCAGGAAGGTATAACAGTGTCACGATTGTGATCATCTTAAGGGTGTGTGCGTCCTTGTACCCCCTTTTTGTGATCCCAAGCGCGAGTTGATTACCTTCCTCGGTCCTTTGAGACATTTCGTTGGCTATTTTCGCATTTTGCTCGAGTGTTTCGAGGCTACGGACTTCGGAAATATTGTGGACAAGGGCTGAAGTGGATTCAAGCATTTCTAGTATAGCCGAAAGTCTCTGGGTCTGTTCTGTGGTAAGGTTCAAGTGGGTGATTATGTGCTGATTTCCTCGACCTGCAGGTTGTTTTAGCGGTGTGTGCGTACTTGATATGCTGTCGTTGATGGCACTCATTGCTGTGCAATTGGCCGATAGATATCGTTTTGCGTCGCAAATGTTGTTACGTATAACTTCCACCTCCTGAGCATCGGATATACTTATATCTGGCTTTCGCCATGATTTGGTATCCGGAGGATACCTGTTCGTTGCGCTATACGCCTTTAGTTTCTATAGTTTTATTAGCCCTTCTCAGCAAAAAGAAAAATCCCCTCGTCACGTACAACTTCTTGAATATTTTCATCGACCCAACTAACGTAACTTGGCCAATTTCTGGATAAAGAGGAAAATAAAACTAGGTGTATGTCTAGCCATGATGGATGAACCTCGGGCTTGGTCAACAGGCCTATCATCCTTGTCCTCAGGTGCTTCGGGGGGTTGACGAGAATAAAATTATGATTTCCAGGCTTGGACTCGCGTTTGTGATAAACACCCATTTGGCGTATTGACCACGGGCTGTCTTGCTCTTCTTCACGCCCATGTTCTTCCACGTGCCGGAGGTGATAGGCACACTCTGTACATGTGAACGAGTCAGCCACAAAATATTTTTGAGAATCAAAATTAGAATAGATCACTCAAAAGTTTGCCTACCATAACTTTCTGGCTGTATATGTGAAACAGTCTGGAAACTACCATGGCTGTCACTTTTTAAGCACGTTCGTTGTCCAAATGTACTTAGAATGGTAAGAAATTCCGGAAACACAGAGAGAGACGAAAATAGCTTCCGGGCAGATTCACTCGTAATGGTGAGAGGACCCCAGGAAGATTGCTGCAAAATCATACTTGCGTAAAAATTTGAAATCAGCGTTCTCTGTACTTTATAATATTTCCGGATACTCGCCATACAAAATACGAATTCCATCAAAATTGTGCGTCTTCTAACGATTTAGTCAACCATGCAAGTTCTGGTCTTCAGTCTTATAATTATCTGGGGCCATACCAGGAGATAGTCTTCAAGCGCTGTTTTGCTCTTGATCGTAAATTCTACAAAACGCCAGACACTGTTAACACGAGCACATCGTCTCTCGGAAAATAGGTTCTTACCTTTAACTCCAACCTCGATCACACGAATACGAATGGAATCGCCAGTGATGAATAATCGAGATGAATCTTGAGACAACTGGTCGCTGATAAATTCAAGATCGTACACCAACGGGCTGCAAATCGACCGTGAAAGATTTGCTGGATATTTTTCCCACCCATTCCATGGCTCTTCTTCTTTGGAGACTGGAGGTATTATTGACATGATTGTTTATAATATTTGGTTTTTGAGAAATTTTCTGATACTAAGAAAGATGGTTGGCCTATCTCAGAAATATTTATTTCTCCTCTTCTCGTTTTATTTTCTACCCGGCGCTAGAGGTGCAGGTGTGGTGGCTATGCTAAGCACATATGCAAGGCATTATTCCTGTCAGGCTGTGAGAGCAAGGCTTTCTACACGATGTTTTCTTCTTCCAAAGCGATTGACCAATTATATTTCCAATGACTTATAACTCCAGCACAGTAGTTACGTAACTAAAACCGGTATTTAATTTCCAATAAATGACAGGGGAGGTGTTCTTTCTTCAAATATGTTGTAATACCGGCTAATCCGAGTCCAGTTCGAAGTGTTCTGGATAACTAATTTTGTGCAGTTCGTGAATCTCTTGCTGTGGAACCCATCAGTTGATTATATTGTCATTATTTAAGTGTTTGTTTTGAAATTTCTCCTTTTTCTTTTCACTGGTCTTTGTTTCTAGGTCGTAGGAAATACGACTTACATCAGTGAGCTTTCTCTTCAACCAAACAGTATGGAAGCCCGTAATATTCTAAATCAGTTTTTAAATCAGCATTTTACAGGGGGCTTCTGGAAAATAAAATTTACCTCCCAAGTCCAAGCCGAACCGAAGTCATCAATGTGGGCTTTAATGAAGTTTTCAAGAACCGTGGCCTTGATATACCTTTTTTTCAATGTCTGTTTTTCGTAACCAGGCTCGATAGGAGGTGGCATTTTGGAATCCAATATTGGTCTCGTTAATTGCGATGTAGTAACGGAGCGTGAAGTTTGTATCTAGTAGAGAAGTGACAAGGCTGGCATATGTACCCGCGGGGACACAAAACGAGGCTGCGCAATCTCAGCCTAATTTGAGTCAAAGCCTTGCATATGCTGCCTGATTAATCAGATCAGAATTGCGTCTTTGATTATATAATGCTTGTCATGCAAGGCTGTCCTGATTTTTTTGATTCCGTTTCCGTTTGCCCCTTTTCGCCTTATCTCGCCACCTTTGAGGGTTTTGCTAACGGAATTTCACACCATCCAGGATTCAACATTGAATGCGAGAACGAGGGGATGGATCGACCCGCAAGTTTATCAGTACGCAATCGGGGACCAAGATTTGACACCGGGGTTAATTCGGCTGGAGTCGAATTGCGCAACATTCCTCCGTCTGGACGGCCATCAGCCGAGTCTGTGAGCAATATCAGTGTTCCAAACGGACATACCGAGATACAAAGAGAGTCGAGTTCCATCCACCGGGCCAGAGATTTCACCGAAAATGACCTGAACAACTCCGACGCAAGGTCGGAGGTGACGGTTGTTCCACGCAGTCTCAGAACATGGGATGTTGCGGCGTTGATCATAAATAAGATGGTAAGATTTCAGAAAGTTCAATTCCAACAAATGTTATAAATATACTGAAGGCGGGAAAATCGATAGGTCGGAACGGGTATTTTTACTACACCAAGCGTGGTTCTGTCCTTGACTGGGAGCAAAACGATCAGCATAATCTTATGGTTCGTTGGTGGTGTTCATACGTTCCTTTGGTAGGTTGAGAAGGATTCGTCAAAATTCTTTCTCTACGGGTTACTAAAATTATTTCCCAGCCTTACGGTATACTTAGAATTTGGAGCGGCCCTTCCTTACACAGGAGGAGAATTGATATACGTAAGCTTTTGCCCATTGTCTATGTCAAAACTGAGCGAATGAGAACTGACACCAAATACCACAACAGCTGGATGAGATGTACTACAAGCCAGAGCTACTCGCCACTATTATTTTCTCAGGATTTTTTATCTGCTTTGGAACCTCGGCATCCAATTCTATAGCCTTTGCACGGTATGTCATGCTCGCTGCCGAACCTCAGGTGCAGAACGAGAGCGAATTGGACAGAAGGTTGATTGCCTTTATCGCAATTACGATTAACGTGATTACTTGTCTGCTTCTTTATTTCTCAAACGGTTTAGCTCTTGCGCTCAACCGCATAACTGCCGTTTACAAAATCGTTCTAATGCTCGTTGTTTTTGTTGCTGGGGTTGCAGCAAGCAGTAAGCAAGATTCCGGCGCTAGTGATTTTGAGAATACATATAGTTCAGATCCAACAAAGACTCTCTCTGCCCTTGTCTACATATTGTTCGCATACCAAGGATGGGAGAATGCCAACTATGTGCGTTTGCTGAGGCGGATATCAAAACTGCCAGCACGGCCCCGAACATAAGATGCTAATATGATTATTTAGGTTGCAGGTGAAATAAAGGCGCCTAAACCAACACTTCGCAATGGTGCTAGTTTGGCGGTATTGATAGTTACGAGTTTTTACATTTTCGTGACTGTGGGTCTTGTAAGATATTCCCATCCAACCCATTTGATCACAATAACCTGACTTTTTATTTCTCTACTACAGTACCTCGCCTGTAATTATAAGGTTGCAACGGATGATGCAGTTAGTCTCGGTCTTACTATTTACATGGCAGAAAGGGTGAGCGATATGAAACCAAAGTCCTCTACATTCTGCATGCTCGTCTACAGCTAATCTGAAATTAAAAGGAATTTGGAGGTAGCCTGGTCATCAAAATTGCTATTGCACTTTCCGCGTTCGGAAACATTATCGCCGTTCTATTCACTTCGTCAAAAGGTTTGGACTTATTCACCGTCTAGCTGTTCTCAGTTTTTACATATGGACAGGGCTGACTGCTGTACGGGTATAGTGAAGCAAGCTATAGCAGCGCAGAAAATCATTCCGTTCTATCGATACATTCTCAAGAACGATAAGCAGTTTGAAACACCTGCTGGTGCTTTGATCCTGCATGGCATCTTCACAACGGTGATGATCATTGTAACAGTTGCAGCCAGTTCAAGCCCGGATGCTTACAATCTTGTTCTTGCTATCTACACATATGGACATGTAATTATTGCAAGTAAGCTTCCCTGCGTACACCAAATATTTTATATTTACCACGTTGAACGTTGCAAAGTCGCTACTTTATCTTTTTCAGTCGAAGTCATTACTAACTCTATCTAGCCTTGGTCGGATTCAGCGCATTCTGGATTGAAAAACGATTAGGTATCAGGCGACAAGGTTGGAAGCCACAACACATCAAAAGCCCCTTTATTCGTCGTATTCTCGCCACGCTTTTTATTGGCATCAACATGATGGTTTTAGTTGAAGGTGGGCGAGTAACCGCGCGGGGTCAGATTCCCCGGTATTGGTGGCCTGCTATATCTGGCATCATCGTCGCTGGATCTTTCGCTTATTGGGCTGGATTTCGAATTTTGATGCTGCCAAATCCATTTACTACTTGGAGGTTAAGGCATGAAACCAGAAACAACAACGGAAGAGTCGATTCTGCAGAGGAAGTGACGGTAGAAACCGTTGGTCAGGCACTTCTCGGAGTTAATATCAAGATTCTCTATGAACACAATCCCGAATATTACGAAGACGACAGTGATTACGAAGACGACAGTGAGTACTCTACCATTGGATTAAGAGATGGATCGAAAAGGAGAATTTCGTATACTGTAAGTTCGAAACCCAGATGCCTATATGTGACTTTCCGGTGATGGCTGATTTTGTTCCCTCATATGACAGATCGATGAAGATGGGTTGTACGCTCGTGTTGGTAATTTCTTGAGGAATATCGGTAATTTTCTGGGAAATTATCTTTGACCCCAGAACATATACGAATGATTTTCCAGGAATGCCCTCCAACGGACGTATCGTCGTCAGAAGATTCCCCGGTCCCCCCCCCCCCGTCAATTTAGGTTGGCTCTGGGAATGTGGCATTTCTGATTCAATGTTTATTAGTTGATGACTATACTACCTTTATACATGTATTATATACACGCAGACTGCTTTTAAAATACCGGTGCTTAAGTTTACAACATATATACGTAGATCTAATATTGGATTATTAATATCTCTTCTTTATACATGTAGTCAAAGAGATACGATTTTCTAACATTTTATTACGTACCGCCGAACTCAATGCGGTAGTTAGCATGTTGCAAATTACTTTTCATTTAGTTTGTGCCTACCTACATACCCTCTTACGGTTAGTATTTATATTTATATGACCCTTAGTCCAATTAATACTAAACTACCATCCTGTTTTTCTTCTTCTTTTTTGGGACATAGACCATTTCTGCTGGTCTCCAAGTTCAATTAAATTAAACCCAATGATAAAATCTAAAGTAAAGATAAACTTGTACTAGTCACTGTTTATTTTTCATCTCATTATAAGTTTAACCAAGATAGGATGAAAAATCTGGGGAACAATTTTAAACATCAAGATGTCGAAAATTCCGGGAAAGGCCGCTGCTCTCGATGATCCTGCGCCTAATACTCCCCATCTGGAATAAAGCCAGAGTGGATGTCTCTAACTTTCAATCCCTGGCTGCCGTCAGAGCTGGTTATAAGACTCGTTGCGTTGGTGATTAACTGTGACATTCGAGTGATCTGATCGAGAGTAATGGGATTTGCCTTTTTGCTCCAACCCAATTCGGTGGGTAGGCGCTCATTCTCTGCATAAAAATTAAACTCAGACTACAATTCTAAAAAAATACCAGGTTTCCTTCTCCTTTACTCACCAAAGAAATATTCAACCAACGACCGATTAACAACCCCAGCATTCATGTCTCCAAACACAATGATAGGAGCAGAGACCTCTCCCACACTGAAAGCCTCTGTGTTAGTTGTAAAAGTATAGTTTGGGTTGGAGGCTCTAGAGGTGACTTGGCGAGCTATTTTGCTATTTGCAAGCATTTTAGCGTCCAGAATGGGAGCAGTCCAGTAGGCACGGCTTTCATCGAAGATGGTCTGGTTGAAAATGTGGTTGTTTCCGAAGTAGGCGTCAGAGCGACTTAAATTGTTTCAGCATTTGTGTAAGTATGAAGTAAAGGCCATTAATATTAATTTATGAAAACCAAAAAAACAAAAAAAGTTCACTTCTCACCTAAGACTCGCATCATGTTCCAGGACGTTGTGGCGGTTCAGTTGATCCCTATATTATCGAGTCAGCTAGACCGTAAAGCTTGGGGAATTGAAGAACGCACAATGTGAAAAAGGTAGCATTGGGCTCCGGATTAACTACTATGGCCATTTCAAACATCAAGTTTCCTAGAGAAGTATTGAAGTTAAGGGCCAAGTTCAAGGCGTGGGTTACGACATCTTTGGTCAGGCCTTTCCCATCATGTGGTAGGTATCCATGATTGGCGAGTGTATTCATCATCGGACAAGGTCCTCGAACTGTCATTCCTTTTCTTTAGTAAAAATAATATATCAACTGTGGGGTTATGCTCGCTACAACCTACAGTCATTTGGACCCGGGGCCTTCCAGTGAGGAGAGCCAGTGGGATGCTGGGGGGTAGCAAAGGCCCAGGGGAGGGCAAAATATGTCAAAAGAATAGCAGCTTTCATCTTCCAGTTATTGTAGAAGTAGAATAGGAAGAAACTCCTCAGCTAAATTATGTATAAACAAAGTCAATTGATGTGATGAACGAATGCTGTTGAACGAAAAACCGGGCATGGCTTACAAGGAGCCCTTTTAGTAATTTCCTCTCTCCCCGCAATTCAACGACCATCCACTTATATCCAGTCAATTAGTAACTCATACAGGCCGAGGGCCGATTCTTGTTTTAAGGATTTTGTCTCATGCCAGTTTGTTAATATCCTCTCGTACTCGTATCTGTTGCCTAAAAGAGTGGACGGCCGGTTCGTGCCTAAAGAAAGCCGGCCCCTATTGGTGCATAGCTCGAAAGACCCTGCAGTTAATACATGAAATTAAGATGATCGGCAGTATGGAAGTATCCCTATTTTGGTTATCAATACGAAGATTCGTTTCTCGCTCCTAGTGAGGATTGGCATGGTTTGACTAAAGCCTTGCCCTGGCCACGTTAATATACTTGAAATTTGTGAGTAAATTATTCTTTGTACAATTATCGAAAAGGAAAAGATCGGAGGTGATGAAGACATGGTCTTAGTTGTACAGGACTTAGTTATTGGATGAGAGGGTCCTTATTCTATTCAAGCATTTCCGAAAACCTCACGCATCGGCCATTCAATATATTGTCTCCAGTCCGGTTCAAGCAGCAGGCTCACTTCTCTGAGAACACAGCTTCCCCATGACTGCAAGAACCAATTCTCGCGGGAGAGATGCAAAAAGGCACAGTAATGAGACAGAACAAGCAACGAGAACGGCTCTCTGTTTTTTAATTTTTCAATGTAGGACACCGGAGACATGATTGGAAACCCGCCGGCTAGAGTCATCGCAACAGGTCTGGAATAAGTGTGTAGAGAAAGCTTTTTCAAAGCGCTGATACTTTTAGCGTAAGAATGTAAATCATGGTTGGGTTGCTCTCCAAAGGATGTGTTCAATGCTTCCAGCTTGTCCAAAGACGCTTCTGCATCACTAGGGATAGCGATGTTCAATGTTTGCTGCGAAAATAAATGTGCAAAGTCAGACTGTCGCAGAAATGATGATGCGGTGTTCAGAATATCCTGCACACCGCGACAGAGGTAAAATATATAGATAAGGCCATCCAGACTGGGTTGGTCAGCATCGGAGAGTTCAGTAAAGGCAGCACCGAAGGCGTATCCAACAATCAGACCGGCCAAGCTAAACATGGCCTTTGCATTGAGTGGACTTATATTAAAGAGATTTCCAACGAACTCCCGAAGGGCTTCACCCTTATGCGCCATAGCCAAATCAAGCCAGGCGGCCTTTTGCGGCAACTCTTGCGTTATACCAAGGTGCAAGGCCGATATACCAAACAGACCATGCATTAAAAATGGCGTACGTAGGGCTTCTTCAACTATAAGAGTCTGCCAAAAGTCTTTCAACTCGTCGCTTCGAGCGAAGTATTGGTGAGTACGGGTTTGCCACTGCACAAGAAGCTCGAGCTGGTTCATGTTAAGAGTTGGCGGAGGCCTTTCTGTTTTATCATTGGCCCCAAGTCTATTGAGAAGATTGAACGATTGATCCTGGGGGCGAGACGAAGTCGATTCGCCGCTCGTTTCTGGTGATTCCGCCTCATTTCCAGCCGGCCGTTGGACGGGGTTACCGGCATCCCATATGAAAGGAGATTCGGTGCTATAGTCGCAAGTCTCTTGGCGGGTCTGACAGTGCGTACAGACAGGCCGTACTTCGTCACACTAGACTTTTAGTGTGAGAATATGACTTCAACTGGGTACAGTATCACCACACAATAAGGCAGAGGTAAAGGGCATCGATATTACCTTGATTCTTCGGCGCTTACATGTTCGACATCCATGTCTAGACTTACGATGAGGGCGGCGCAAAACCACCGTGACCAGAAATTTATCCAACACCAGTCGACATTAGTGCGTGTATAAGCATACTCGAGTGACATCAATTGATGGAGTTGCGGAGGCGAATGTGAAAAGGTCCTGGTTACGCAAGACCCAATTTGCGCTATACTATATGCGGTAATGTATACGAGTACGAGAGCTTTTTGATTCGGAATCAACGCCTGAAATTGCACTAAATAATATTGAAAGTATTAATCGTTGATCTAAATGTATTGACTCTTGTAATCTCTAGTTTCTGTATGAAATATATACCTATTTTTCTTTATTGTCTTAGATATCCTAACTATCAATGTACACATGTCACATTCTGTATATATAAACCCATACATAGAGTATTCACCTTTTAAAATAGTCGGTTCTAATACCAACATTGAACAGCTTTATCACTGAAATAATGCGTACTCCAAGGTTGCCTTCTTAGCATCTAAGTATTTATTATTATAGTGACAAGTTACTGTAAGGAGACCTACAGCTAGGATGCGGGGCTGTGGTAAACATTCTTGGAGCACGCGATATGACTCGTAATACTGTATAAAGTAATGATGCTTGGATTATTTACATTTCAGTGTAAATTCTGCTTATTTGTTTCTTAAAACAATTATCTTTATGTATATGCGCGATATGGAGCAAAAAGTTGTTATAATAGAAGTCTATACCAACTTACATATGACTCAGTTTATCAAATGGCTCGACCCTGACTCTATAAAATCAAAAACCTGCCCATCCTGTTTCTTAAAGCCCAAGGCTTGTAATGCCAGCGTCCAATGCTTCCCTTAGCTCTGTCCAATCCGGCTGTCCAAAAAATGACCTCAGCAGGTTCTTTGCTCTGTTCGAAGGTAGGATATTACTCAAGTCCTCGAGTTCGTCTTCGGGGGAATCAATTAGCTTTTCATTAGATGGACGAAGATCTCGTAGGATGCTGATAATAGTTTTCCATGTAAATGGATGAGCCATTCCGAAGAGACGCTCGGATTGAACGTTTGGATCGAGCAGCGCAATTGCATGAATGCGTGCGAGGTCTCTGACGTCTATGTAATGTTCTATTTTAAAGGAGCCGGTCAGTGTATTCATTCCTGCCAGATACAGCGATGGTTCATTAAAAATATGAACCAACATGTAGTGGGGTGAAACATACGTGGAGGTGCTAACTTCATAATCGTATCATCTCCTTCGAGTAGTTTGGAAGTCCAATTCATGGTTGAGCCACTCGCCTGAGGGAAGAGAACTTGGCCAATCTATCAACGTGTCAGTTAATAGTATCATAATAACAGAAACGTTGGTCTAACACAAGGGCTGAGATGGTTTTATGCATGAATGTCAAATCCTTATGTTTTTCTCTGAACTTACAGTGAAATTAGGAAGCACAGTGTTCAAAGTGAACATTGGTTTATTCTCTTCAACCCACTTCCAAGCTGCACGCTCGCCTTCGGTCTTGGATGCTGCGTAGATCATAAAACCTCTTTCATCTGCAGACAGGCTCTCATCCTGCGCTGCTTTGACAGCAAAGTCATTCCAGCTATCTGAATACCGCATTGTTGTCAATTTTGCACAAACGCTTGGATATTCAAGGCAATGAAAAAACGAAAATGACTCACTTTCAGTCACCACAATACCCTCTACCCCAGGCTGTGAAAATAGAGCCGCCGAGGACGAAGAGGTAAGAACAACCCTAGTGACTGATGCTGTAGCAGCAGCGTCTAGGACAGCCTTTGAGGCCGAGACGACGTGAGATATCACCGCAGTGCTAGCCTCGAAAGATACATCTGAAGCCTGTTCTAGAAGGTTAAAATTCATATTTTACCGATTATGGCCTGACTTTGGGGAGGAGAAATGGTGATTATCATATGTCTCTTACATACCACATGGACGACACCACTAACATCACTCAAAGCTTCCGCCAACGCTTTTGGTTCATCTAGTCGTGGAATAGTTACGGTTCCGAATTTTCCGTGTCCATATTTATCGTCAAAAAATTGATTAAGCCAGGGTTTTTCGGCACGAACAGTACCGCGGACTACATAGCCCAGTGAGAGTAGGAGATCGACAACGTGTGAGCCAATATAGCCATTGGCACCTGTAACGAGGACACGCTCGCCGGGTTTGATAGCTTTTGGTCCGCTACTTGACATAATATTCAGAGGTCGTCGATTTGGAAAATTTTATGAGAAAATGATTTATAAAATTCAATGCCGGGAATCCCACATGTGCAAGTTTTATATGTTATATCTCCAAATGTCCATGTCGGTCTGTATTTTAGATACCCGTGTTATGCCCGGGTGGCGATGGAACAGGGGATATCTTCATTGGTATGCTGAAGATCAACATAATTTCCAAAGAACTAATTCCTTCCACATTACCAGAGATAATTTGTGATCAATTAGCCCATGTCGGAAGTATAATTCGGGGATAATCTCGGGCATCGAGGGTGATGGTTCGCCGTGATTGGCTCGAATTACCCGTCTGACTTTCCCAAAACGCGAATTGAGGTTAGGGCTATTTGGTTTAAAAGCCATCATGGTTGTCTTCGATTTGCGACACGGAATCAGCATAATACTTCTCCTTAGTGAAAGTACTACTAACTGTGAGCTTGAACGTCGTGGAGTCGCAACGTCCGGTTTTTGTTATCCCTCGCTGCTTAGACCAGACTGTAGTCATGAAGTCCGAGAAGGACTCAGATCTCCCTCAGCCGATCCCTATCATCTTATGTGGAAAGTCCTTGGAAAACGGGGTAATGGTGTCGCAGCTGCTCAAGCCAGATTTTGAAGGTAAGCTGTACTCGGCCTCTTTAGAGAATAGCATTGACAGAGCCCGAGGGTAGTTATTCATTTCGTTACTTCATTCGAGCAAGCAAAGGATGAGTTTGCCGACCTTATTGCTGGTCAAGGTCTTAAAATATTCAGTTCTAATTATATTGGTACACATGACTACACCAAGGTACCACGTGCCATTGTCTTTGGGCGAGCGTATGATCCGGATGATGTGACGGAACTCAACCGGCTTTTTCGAGGAACAAGTAGCACCCCATTGGCATGGATTGCTGGAAACCGTGACGTTAAACCCCCTGCACAATTGGGACCAGGTTATGCTGAAAAGGCGGCAGAAAATACGAAGAGGGCATTCGCAAGATGGAGAGACTCGGGTTGTATCAGTGAAAACATTTTCTATTATTGACGCGTTGTTACTTTTTGTACATATCGAGTAGACGAAATTTGACCCTCTTTTAGAGAGGATCTTTGGCTCTGGCGTCAGTATACCGGAATGTATGCTATTTGTTTTGCTTGACTGTCTGGATCACGTCCTGTAGCTCTTCTATAAGCTGCGGAATGCCGGCAAGTGACCATTGCACAGTTCGCCGTACGCTCTCATCTGCATTCTCCTCTATGTTCCTTCTATCCACATTCATAAACTCGTGAATTGCCTGCTCTGTCCTGTGCAACTCGCGAAGCAAAAGGACGCGCCGCATGTCAGCCTCGTCTTCGGGATCTAAATTGAGCGTTCCGACTTGTATTGTGGTCGGATGAATACTAAATTTGTCGACAGTTGGCGCTTCTTTAGAAGAATCGCTATTGCTGCTTGGGGTACTGTAATCGCTTTCTTCTGTGCCTCCCAACATGGGAGGTTTCTCTATCGCGGCTATACGGTACCAAAAGAGCATCTTGGACAGTATTGACACGTATATAAGGATCAGATGAGGACACTGTGCGCAAGAACACTTCATAAGTTTGCTCCAACCATTTAGAGCAGCTTTATTAATAGAAAGCACGCGGTCAAAACTTGGCGAGAGATCCAGGTCTGCATAAGCGTCTGCCGGGTCCGTGGAGCACGACATCAGCCCCTGGCGCATGTCACCATGCTGCATTGAACTAAGAATAGAAATAGCTCGAGCCTCACAATCGTGTGTGTTTTTGGTTTTTGATGTAGAATCTAACTCGTTGATGGGTTCCGAATCTCTTGGTGCAGGATTGTGATGAGTTGATTCCTGAATAGGGGGGCTAGTTTCCTTTGGGGTGGTAGTTGGAACTAAATCCATGGCATCCCAGTTTGCAAAATCACCACCAATGTCAATATTGGTGTTTAATACCTCACTTGATGGCCACGAAGACGGTAGGTTTATTGGTTCATGTTGGTCATAGTTCAATAAGGACTCCCATGAAGTGTCCCTTGGCGACTGTGTTGATAGCTCTGCCAGTAAGGCGTCTCTAGGCAGAATTGCAGTTGGAGTAGAAAGTTTCAATAATGATTTAGAAACTCCTCTTCTGCGCCATGGCTGTCTTCCATGTTTGCGAGACGCGCTATAAGAGCATGGCAGTCCGACGTCAACGCACCGGTCACACGCTGGATGCTTCTTGTCACACCTCACTTTGGCGGTGGAGCAAGGATCGCATGCTGTACGGAAGCGGACGTTCTGCTGTGGTCTGGCTTCGTTCATGTTTAGTTATCGGACGTACCTGTCAGAGAATAAGTGACTATGCAGTCAAGTCCTTTTTGCAAAAGAGCGTCGTCCTGCTTACATAACACCGGATTTCGGATTTAACTCAAGCTGATTCTCCGGGCTGATGTGAGCCTTGGAATAAAGGTTGTCATAATTATCTAGTCATATAGCTATCGCCCAATGAAACTGTCACAAGAATCGATGTCAATTGATAGTCATATACGTACAAAGTTAGCTTGTCGGGGGTAGAACAACCAACGTTGAAGGCACCGATAAGATATATTGTTTGAAGCAAGACACATCTGAAATTGGGTGTGCAAAGACAATCCGTATCATCAGGGGATTGGCCTGTCCTCAGATTCAAGGCAAAAGTATTCCTATTCTTATTCCAACAGTCTTCACTGTAATTCTATCAAGGGTATCACGGTACATCACTATATTGACAATCATCAGCCATTAAATAACCACAAAAAATACTAATACTCCTGCCAAATATCCTCGACATATGCCTCTGTCAGTCTCGTATCCTTGCCGTATTTCTCCTGCCATTTCACAAACCCTCCCTCCAAAACATACACCTCTTGCTTCTTGCTCTCTTCCGCCCCCAGTGTACGTTCACGCTCGCGCGCGTAGCCCAGAGCTGCAGACGGTCCTCTTTGCTGACTGAGTGCACAGTGAAAGACTACTTGTTCTTTGTCTTTGAGGGTACGGACGAGTTCGGGCATGCGGTATTCGAGGGTTGAACTGGGGACCCATGTTGACGTGTGGATGTGGCCGCCGACATGGTCTATAGAGGTTAGAATAGGGATTTCGGCGATAAATAAAAATGGTAAGAGGAAGTATTTACCAGAGTCTCGGACGTCAATGATAGCGAGTTTGCTTGTGCTGCCCGAGAGGAGCAAGGACGAGAGAACATCACGGCTCATGCGGGGAAGCGATGCGATTGTGATGGAAGACATTTTGCGAGTCTTGCGCTGGGCAGTGAGAACAGGGGAAAAAAATGATATCTCAAGGAATGAAAGTGTCTTCAAGAAAAAACCCGTAAACTGTAGTAATGTGATTGCAAGTGGTTCAAGTGTAACTCGAAGTTCTGCAATTGCATCGAGTGGAGCCCATCGTATCTGCGCGTGATTGGCCGCCGGCTTCCATGCGGAGGAAGTCACGTGCAGCAAACTCCGTTGTGACTCCCTTGAATTTATCCGCAACAACAAATTATCCATCCTCAGTTCGAGGGCGCCGCGCATCCAATCTCCCAGTGCAGGGCTTTTTTGTCTCTTCCGGTGGGCCAATTGAACCCTCGCCTACCTTCCACAATGGCGATGCACGCCACCTTCACACGCTGTCTCCGGACAACGCCGCTGTCGTTGTTTCGCCAACAAATCCCGAAGCAACAGCAACAGCTAAGCTGGTCGTCGAAGACGATACGGGCATACAGCACAAATCCCTCTCAAGGAAACAATGCACCGGACAAGCCGGTCGAAAAGGACACTTCTGCCAACAGCAACAGCAGCGAAACAGCACCAACAACATCCACCACTACCTCGTCCGCTAACCCCAACACCGTGATAAACGAAATTTTAACCGAAGACGCACGGCGCAAAGAAAAATTCAGGCAGAATGATAAACAGTACAACCGGCTTATGGACCATCTCAACTTGGGCAGCCCTCGGCCAGCACCGGCGAGTGTCAGCGGCGAGAACAAACCATCCGCGCCACCACCGGAGAGCGAGACCAAGCTATCCGCGTCAATGAAGGGTCTAGGAGACGAGATGCAAAAACTCGCTCAGAAGACGCCAGAAAAATCCCCTGAGCGAGATTTCACTAAGTACCCAACTTCAGCATCACCATTAAAATCAATGGCCAACAACAACCCGACCATGACTACCCCAAAAACCCGGTCGATGATCAAGACCGTGCCCATGAAGCTGGGGCCGAAGCTGGGACGGCAGATTATGGTTCAGAATGATCGAGGAATGGACTGTGCGTCTGCGATTCGCAGTTTGGAAGTGTCCTGCAGGTCGAATGATCTTCGTCGACAGGAAGCAAACCAAAGATTCCACGTGCGACGTGGCCAGGCGCGCAAGAATCTTCGAATCAGGCGCTGGAGAAAGCTGTTCAAGTTCTCGTTCCTTGAAACGGTCAAGAGAATTGATCGTATGAGGGATCAGGGATGGTGATTTCTGTTTTATTCCTTTTTCTCTTTTTCATATCTGTCATGTATTAAAACTTGGGATTTACTAGATAGGATCCGCAGAAGATTTTGTGCTTGTACAATAAATATTCTTATACGCTTTTTTCCAGCGCTATACAACATAACTAGCGCTATGCTATCGTGGTATCTCAAATTAATAGTAATTGACATGTACACATACCAACATACGTTCCCTGAGTTTAGTCCTTCTTCCCGTATCCTCCATATCCTCCTCCATTACCAGCGCCAGCAGAAACAGAAACATTTGAGAATCCGCCGTAACCATTCGACCAGCCTCCATTGCCATAAGTGACTCCGCTCGTGCTCCCGCGACGGCTCTTGAACGGACGTCCTAGAATCCCATCTCCGTGCCAGCCACCTCCCCTGCGCACGACTTTTTGATAATACGAGGCAAACAGCGCACCAATGCCAGCAGCCATGACGAAAAAGACCAATTTCGTGATCACGCCCAGCACAGTTGTGCCCTGATGCGCCTGATGATGATCTAGCCATCCCAGACTATCCGCGCCGGGAACCCAACTAACTCTAAAGCTCAGAGTCAGAGGCTCTCCACGAATAACCTTGGTTCCATGCCCGGCGGTCCACGGGTTCCGTGCATTCTCAATAATGGCGGCATCCTCTTCCTCTGCGGACAGATCTTTGCCGTCCTTTGAATGAAGCTCCGGAAGCGAGTATGCTGCGCCTGCAACCACATACCCCGGAGTCGACAAGTATTTGGCGGCGGTTTTCTTGCGCGGAGACTCGACCGAGCTGAGCTGGTGCATGAGCACATTCATGTCGGTCCAGATGTGCAAGTGGCTGCGTTGCAGGGTTCCCTGCAGTGCGATTGTCAGAGGTGTGTACGCCAGTCCTCCGCCTGCTGCTCCGCTGCCGCCGCCGCTACTGCCATCGTCGCTATCTACGCCGACAACTTGGTATTCCCCGTCCTCCTTGCTGCTTGTTGTAGAATCGCCTTTCAATGGACCCGTTGGAACGCGACATGACAGAGGCGCATCGGAGTGCACGTAGTACTCTAGCAAGTGGTACATGTCGTCCGAAAGCGAGTTGATCGTGCACGAGATTGTCTCGGTGACGCCATACCGGATAGCGAGAGGGAGGGAGGTTTCATTGCAGGTCGGAAACGAAATGTACTGAAGGTGGCCCAATTTGTCCTCAATCTGCACGTGGTCAGTACGACGGACAGATAACATCAAAAGTTGAAATGCGAATTGCCTACGTGTTCACCGGATTCTCTGTTTGGAAAAATAAACAATTAGCTTCAGACGGAAAGAAACAGCAATGGCAGATATCAAGTGATAGCCCAAGACATATGCCTGGTCAAGACTCACATGGTCCGGTTTAGACAGCTCACAGGGATTTGTTGCCCGTATGTGTATCCGCGAACTTCGCGGCCCACTGCGCTATCACATAGCAAGGCGAGTATAGGGGCAACGGCCAGAAGAATGGATCGCGGCATTTTATGAGTAGAAGAGCAGCATTATCCTCCGAACTATGCGCTGCAATTTGTTGTTGCGTTGGGGTTCTTTGTGAGTTGGTCTGGTTGTGGTGGCAACAGCGGCGGACTTGGCGGCGGACCGCCCTAATTAGACTGAGGGTCCCTGCTCACTAACTACATATGTCCTTACGGATGTGTGGTTAACCTACAAAATCGTGTATATTATTGAGTATTAAAAACTAGCACGGAAAAGAACAACAGCATGAGCTTGATGATAGTGATAATCTCCCCCGCTTGGTATCGTCAAATTGAACCGGATCGTAAAAATTTATTTTGGTTTTGATAATCAATGACTGCGTCACAAAAGCAAAATATTCAACCTTCCACTAACGAAAACAGTCTACATATCGTTTCATGCAAGGTTAGCCTTGGCCTTGAATACTTGGATAAGACCGGCAGTAGAAGCATCGTGGTTGCCACCGGCACCAGCAGTCTCAAGCTCCTTCTGGATGTTCTTGGCCAGAACCTTGCCGAGTTCGACACCCCACTGGTCGAAAGAGTTGATGTTCCACACGGCACCCTCGGTGAAGGTCAAGTGCTCGTAGAAGGCAATCAGAGCACCGAGGGTGGACGGGGTGATCTTCTGAGCCAGAATCGAGGTAGTGGGTCGGTTTCCGAGGAAGGTCTTGTGTGGCACCAAGTCATCCGGAGCGTTCTCAGCCTTGACTTGCTCAGGGGTCTTTCCGATCATGAGGGCTTCGGCCTGGGCGAAGAAGTTCGAAGCCAGCATGCGCTGGTGCTTGCCTCCCTCAACAGGGTTGTGGGACTCGATAGCCAACAGGAAGTCGGTGGGGATCAGCTTGGTTCCCTGATGGAGGAGCTGGAAAAAGCTGTGCTGGGCGTTCGTGGCAGGCTCACCGAACAAAATCGGGCCAGTGGTGTACTTAACATAGTCACCAGAGCGTGTAATGGCCTTTCCGTTGCTTTCCATGGACAGCTGCTGGAGGTAGGCAGGGAAGCGGTGCAGGTACTGGTCAAAGGGAGCAACGAGGTGAGTCTGGGCTCCGAAGAAATCGCTGTACCAGACGCTGAGGAGGCCGGCAAGAACCGGGATGTTTTCCTTCAGGGGCGCCTCCTGGAAGTGCTTGTCCATGGCATGGGCACCTGCAAGGAACTGCTGGAAGTTATCAAAGCCAATGTACAAGGCAACGGAGAGACCAATGGCACTCCAGACCGAGTAACGACCACCAACCCAAGATTCAAAGCCAAACATGTTCTTCTTGTCAATGCCAAACTTGGTGACTTCGGCTTCATTTGTCGACAAAGCGACAAAGTGCTTGGCAATGAAAGACTCGTCCTTGGCCTTTTCGAGGAACCACTTCTTGGCCGTGTTCGCATTTGTTGTCGTCTCGGCGGTGGTGAAGGTCTTGGAGGCGATGAGGAAGAGGGTGGTCTCAGGGTCGGACTCCTTGAGAGCTTCGGCGATGTGAGTGCCGTCGATGTTCGAGACAAAGTGCAGCTTCAGGTCGCGGTCTCCATATGGCTTCAGGGCCTCGGTGACCATGACGGGGCCGCTATCAGAAGTTAGCAATGCGCAGCCAGAACGCTTACGGGAATAAAGTCTTACAGGTCAGATCCACCAATGCCAATGTTGATGATGGTCTTGATCTTCTGGCCACTGTATCCCTGCCATTGGCCGCTGCGGACCTGCTCAGAGAACTCCTTCATGTGGTCGAGGACGCTGTTGACATCTTCAACAACGCTCTTGCCGTCAACCTGCATGGGCTGGTTGCTGGTGTTACGCAACGCTGCGTGGTAGACAGCGCGGTCCTCGGTGAAGTTAATATGGTCACCCTTGAACATGGCATCGCGAAGCTCCTCTAGGTTGGCCTCCTTAGCCAGGTTGACCAGCAGGTCCAGGGTCTCATCGGTGATAAAATTCTTGGAGAAGTCGAAGAGGACATCCTTGCCGTCGACGGTGTTGGTGAAGGTCCGGCTGAACTTTTGGAAGCGGCTTGGGTCTTTGGCAAACTCCTCCTTCAGCACAATGCTCTTACCGACGTCGGCGTGGTGCTGCTGGAGCTTTTTCCAGGCCTCCAGATCCGAAGCTTGACTGAAACCGGGCATGGTGAGTGATTTCGTTTCCGCTGGGTCCAGTCAGCGCGGGGGGAATTCTTTGTATCGCCAATGACGCCAATGACGCCATCGACGGGGAGAGAATAGGAGAATGGGAGAACAGCTTACCAGGAACTCCAATTGATAAAGAGGTAACTGAAAGTGTTCCAGGACAGTATCGCGATTGTGAGCAGACGTGGCCAGCAGGAGGTGACAGTCTGGTTAAATGTCGTCAGGAGGGGCAGCGGCGTGGGGTACGGTTGCGGGTACACCGGAGCTCCGCGACCGTCATCGTGCACGATAGCCTCGTCTTATTTCTTACGGAGCTGTTAATAACCAAGTTACTAATCCCTTTACCAATTCTCCCATAATAATAATGTGCGGCAATTGACAGGACGAAAATCCGGGCGGGCCCATCGATCCTCGGAAAAGGCTCCGGCACTGGTTTGAAATCAGCGCGTTCTGGAACGTGGAAGTAAGTAATCGGCTAAATTTCTCCAATGAGTGCGAGTGCGAGTTTCAATGTCGTCTTCTGATTATTTTTTTTTAAAAACACCTACAGAGGAGGCTGGAATTAATAACAATGAGTAAGTGATCTGACAAAGCGGCTTTTGGCGAGTTGGATCTTCTGGACATTAGCACGTAGAGAAATGGATAGAAGGAAACGTTGATTCTAAATCAGAAGAGGCATTAACGTCCATTACTATGATTTAAAAATAAAATAATAACAGAAACAAAAACAAAAACTGTTATGCTGTGGTACTTCTGTGTTGTATACAGCAATGTCGACGGTCCGCCAAGACTACCGCACGGGCCACATGCACCTAAATTCGGCGCAGAGCTTCATCGTTTCTCCAGAAAGCAAAAAAAAGGCGTTGACCAGGCCATCACTACATTTGGCGCCTCCTTGCTGTGATTCGCTTGCTGCTCAATATACTGCAGTGACGTGATTTAGTACGACTTCTATTATTTGTCGCCACTGGACTTGGAAATTCAATCGTTGTTCTTTGAAAGAACTGCTGGCCACAGGCGACGGCCGAAACTTCTAGGAGATGTACAATCCTTACCAGGGCAAGTATCTCCATACCTTACGTTTTCTTCTCCATATTCTAATCTATCACAGGTTCCAATCCATATGGACGACCTCCGGACTTTGGCGGCTTCCCCGGCGCGCCTCCAGGCATGGGTGAGTCCGCAATCAATAGATCCAAAGAAATACATCTACTAACATTATCTAGGTGCGCCTCCTGGGATGTCAGCTCCTGGAACCGCTCCCCCTCCAGGCATGCAACAAGCCAACATGCAGCAGCCCGGCCGTCCAGGCGGATTTCCAGCTAACTTTCAGCCTCCTCCCAACATGCCGAACATCAACTTTTCCGCTCCCGTGATTCGCCTGGGCACGTCCGGCCCTGCCAAAACATCGACACCAGAGGTGACAGGACGAGGAGGAGAACAACCGGGGCGACGTGCAGGTCTAGGATCTGGGAACGTCGAGTCGCAGCGTCAAACGATCCGAGATGCGATGATGCAGCTGCAGCCGCCAACAAAAGAGGAGATATTGCGCACTGTGTTTGTCGGCGGAATCACCGAGGGAACCGGCGGTGATGATGGGGTTGAGCGTATCTTGCGTTGTGCAGGCAATCTGAAGCGTTGGATTCGTGCAACCGACGCTGATGACAAGCCGTGCAAGTTTGGCTTTGCCGAATTCGATGACCCCGAGAGTTTGAGCGTCGCATTGGAGGTCCTCGCAAATGTCGAGGTGCCTGTGAAGCGACAGAAGCCGCGTGAGGCAGGTGACGATAAGGACGCCGAGGTAGAAAAGTCAAAGCTTCTGGTATGTCTAGTTTTTAACAGTTAATTTTCTCACATGCTAATCACACTCTACAGGTTGTATTCGACGAAGCTACACTCAAATATATCGAACAATACCAGGAGTCCAAAGGAGAAGAACAAGATGCGGAACGTCAACCGCGCATTGAGGCTGCCCGCCAAAATGTAGCTTCTGCTATATCCGACCTGACCCATCCTGCTGTCCCCGTGCAAGCCGAAGATGCGTCAGCTGTCGATCGGGACGGTGACTTGTCCATGCAGGATGCAGAGGGCAAAGATGGTGAAGTGGTCACCATCCCAATCACAGCCGAAGATGAGCTATCAGATATTCCCGCTGAAATGCGAGAGAACGTTGCCAAAGAAATCGCCGCATTCCGCGAAAGAAGCAACCGCCGGGATCTTGAGCGTCTCCGTCGGGAAGAAGAGATCGAATCGATGGAGCGCGCTAGGAACGCGGGAGGGCGCATCAACAGACTAGCCTCGCCACCGCTGTCGGCACCGAGTGGACCTGCTGGGGGGGCAAACGGTGTTCCTCTTGGTCCACGCGATCGGTCGATTGCTAATGCGCCTTCAGGGCCCAAGGGCTTTGGTGTGCAGATACCCAAGGACTACCAGAAAGGCGTTGCTTTTGTCAATGGAAGCGGAACTGGCATTGATCATGAAGATGAAGATACCGATGCCAGCGATGAAGAACTCGAACGACGAAGGCAAGACAAAAAGATAGCGGAGCAAGAAAAGCAGTTCTTGGATCAAGAGCGAAGGTGGCTGAATCGTGAGCGCAGCCGTACTGCAGCCATTGAACGAGAGAGAAACCGAGACAAGCATGAAGAGGCTAAAGCCGCAGAAGACAAAGAAGCCATGGCAAAGTATCTATCTGAATGGGATGACGACGCTGAGAATGCTCGAAAAGCCGACGAATACTACGCAGACCGTGGAGCTTGGGTTCGAAACCGCATGAATGTGCGTGGCAGAGAGATCAAAGCCGACGAGGCCGATCGGGTGGCTGAAGATCGTGAAAAGGCCAAATCTGCTCAACAGCGCGAACAAGCACGCGGTATGGCCGATGACTTCTTGGCTCGCCAGGCCGAAGAACTGGAGACGACGCGTAGGGAGGCACCAAGAGAGCCACAACGATTCAAGCTTTCCCTGGGTGCAGCTGCCCAGCAAAAAGCTCAAGCTGCCACTACTCGCCGCACCGTGGCAGAAGTGGAAGGTCTGCTGGAAGACGAAGAGGAAGCCGATGCCACCGCCAAGCGCACTCTTGTTCCCATCAAGTTCGATTCTGCAGCTGAGGCATCTGGCCTGTCAGACGAAGAGAGGGCTCAAGCAGCGAGACAACTTGCCGCGGAGATTCCCACGGACAAGGAAGGACTATGGAAGTGGGACGTCAAATGGGAGTTTGTTGACGAGTCTGTGCTTGGAGACCAACTCAAGCCGTTTGTGGAGAAGAAGATCATGGAGTACCTGGGTGTGCAAGAACAGATGTTGGTGGACGTGGTCGAGGAGCACATTCGCAGCCATGGCCACCCACAGGAGCTGATTGAGCAATTAGCAGAGGTTAGCCTTTTCCCCCTCCTACTTTTTTTTATCGATGCTTTAACTTTGCTTCTTATGAAATATATGCTAACTATCTCGCCAGGCCCTCGACGAGGAAGCAGAGGTGTTGGTCAAGAAGCTCTGGCGAATGATTATTTTCTTCTCCGAGAGCGAGAAGCGCGGGCTTTCCGGATAGGTTACGAAGTTCAAGGGCTAGTATGCTTGTATATTATGATCAATATAACAACCTTGATCGATATCAAAAACGTGATCAATATAATAGCCATTGACAAGAGCCTCCACAAGAGGAATGCAAACAAGCTAAACACGCGTCGGAGCAACTGCGAGACTGCTTCGCTGCTTCGGTGTCAGTTCCGCGGCTCTACCAGTCCTGATTGGCGGGAAAATCGAACCCCGGAAACTTCCACCAATGGGGTGATTTACACGCATAATTTCTACCCCCGCGATCAGAGTAGAGGGGAGTCCCGGGGGTGCTCCGGAAGAATTGTTAACAAGACAGACAGTAGTTAACGGTATGACAATGGAATATATACTGCTGGAAAATCCCTCAGCTGGCGGGGCTCTCGCTTTTTAAAAAAATTTGTACAGTATTTTTCTATGACGCATTGATTGCATATCCAACTGCATACAGCACACTCGAGTTTTGTTGACTGCTCAGAAGAAGAACATTGAAAGAAGCAAGATGGTTAAAATCACCAGCTTTGTGACGAGAGACGTGAGGTTTCCGGTAAGTCGCAACATGTTCAGCTAACCACTGCAATGCGATCTCATCGCTAAATGACGTATAACAGACCTCCCTCGACAAGACTGGCTCCGATGCTATGAACGCCGCGGGCGACTATTCGTCAGCCTACTGCATTATCAAAACAGACTCGCAACACGAGGGTCATGGAATGGTGAGAACCCCGCAGCATCTGCGTCTCTACATTGGCAAATACTAACGAAACAAAAAAAAAAATAGACATTCACAATCGGACGCGGTAACGAAATCGTCTGCTCCGCCATCGGCCTTGTCGCCTCTCTCGTGGTGGGCAAGGACCTCGACGAGATCACCGCCGACTGGGGCAAGACATGGCGCTATCTCGTCTCAGACAGCCAGCTGCGATGGATCGGTCCCGAAAAGGGAGTTATCCATCTTGCCCTGGGTGCCGTGGTCAATGGTCTCTGGGACCTGTGGGCCAAGGTCCTCAACAAGCCCGTCTGGCGGGTCGTTGCCGACATGACGCCCGAGGAAGTGGTGCGATGCATTGATTTCAGATACATTACCGACGCGCTGACTCCGGAAGAAGCCGTTGCGCTGCTGAAGGAGGTTGAACCGACGAAACAGGATCGTATCAAGGATGCTGAGCAGAACCAAGCTGTGCCTGCGTACACTACGAGTGCTGGGTGGTTGGGATACTCCGAAGAAAAACTCAAGGCTCTGTTGGCGCAGAGTGTCAAGGACGGTTTCAAGCACTTTAAGCTCAAGGTTGGTGGTAGCTTGGAGGATGACAAGCGTCGGTTGGCTATTGCTCGTGAGGCTATTGGTTACGATAAGGGTAATGTGTTGATGGTCGATGCCAACCAGGTAAGCATATCTCCTTGATGTTTAACCCTGCGCTCGTCTAATACTCTTTCCAGGTCTGGTCAGTCCCCGAGGCTATTACATATATGAATGAGCTTGCCCAGTTCAAGCCATGGTTCATCGAAGAGCCCACATCCCCCGACGACGTTCTCGGCCACGCCGCCATTCGCAAGGCTCTTTCCAACACGCCATACGGACCCATTGGCGTTGCTACGGGTGAAATGTGCCAGAACCGAGTCATGTTCAAGCAATTCCTGCAAGCCGGCGCCCTCACCGTTCTCCAGGCCGACGCATGCCGTGTTGGTGGAGTCAATGAATGCCTGGCAATCCTGCTGCTTGCGCGCAAGTTCGGTGTCCCTATTGTGCCACACTCTGGCGGTGTCGGTCTGCCAGAATACACGCAGCATCTGAGCACGATTGACTACGTGGTGGTGAGCGGGAAGAAGAGTTTGTTGGAGTATGTCGACCACTTGCATGAGCATTTCGAGCACCCGGCCAGTGTCAAGGATGGGTATATTGTTACGCCGACGGAGCCTGGGTATAGCGTGCAGATGAAGCCTGATAGCATGGACCAGTACTCGTTCCCCGGCGAGGCTGGAAAGAGCTGGTGGACGTCTGCCGAGGCTAAAGTTATTCTGGACGGTCCGCGCGTTGTTTAGTTATACCAATTGATGTGTTATGTAGTTTGAAAGTTCCGTAAATAAGCATTTTACTTCGTGTATTTTGACATTCTCCTTCTCAGTAATTAATACATGTAAATCCTACTATTCACTCCACCTCCCAACTAATCCCTCTTCATCTTGACCCAAAACAGGATCCCTCTCAGGTTTCACAACCGCCCAAACCTTTTCATAACCACCAACATGACCTCCACCAGTACAAAAGTCCCACTCCCCTCCTTCGTTAGGATAAGCACCCATCATGGTAAACCCAGAAAGCGGGATATCAGCTATCGCCTGTCTTAGGTCGTCAGCGGAGGGAACATTATGACCGTCTCCAGGGGTCAATAGCGCGAATGGAAGACGTGGCTCAGCGTTAAACGTCTTGTGCGCGACGCCGGAGGGGATGATGAAGACGTCACCAGCGTATGCTTGTACTATGATGCCTTCTTCTTCTTTTTCTTGTTCGTTATTGGTGGCGCTGCCACTGTCCTCGGCTTTATCCTCTTGATCCGCAGCGCCAAACTGAATCGTAGCGGAACCCGAAAGCACTACCATGCATTCATGAACATCCGAGTGGTAATGCGAAGCCTGCGTGGGACCATAGCGGTATATCCACTTTGTCTGCCATCCGTTGTTGGAGAAGATATCATAGATCTGAGCTGCCCCCGTAGACGACACGGCAAAGAAGCCGGGGTAGTGGAGAAGAGGCCGAGGGGAGTTGGGGATAAGCGATGTGGGGGGGAGATGATATGTTTTGACTTGGACCATGGTTTCTTGAGTTGTTGTGCTTGGATATTGATTTATTATTGTGGGTGTAGTAATACACGTAGATGATTCTGGTAAGTTAAAGATGAAAGAACGTCGGACTGATCAGTTCTTTCTTGTAGGTTTATACTCGGATACAATCCCGACGCCGAATCAATTATTAATCAATGACTGGACATGGATGACTGGACATGGACCGATCGACGCGGACGAAAGTTAATTTATAAAACGAATTCCAACTTTTTATCAACTTTGTGGGTTTACTCCGTGTAATTACACGATTTGAACAGATTGCAATAGAATTCGTATGAGATTAAGTTGTGTGTGTTAAACTTGACACCGCTCGAGCGGTCGAGGGTTTTACCCCTGAGCCTCTGTCACGTGACAGAGGCTCTCTGTCAACCGAATCGGGTGATTACTAACCGACTCGGCTCTGAGTTGGTTCCTAGGCAAGGCTTCCTAATTGGTACTGTATTCGCTGATCCCTCTAAATTATTTGGAATTACTTGGGATTATGCGATTAGATCAATTTACTAAGGAAATATCTATATAAACTGATAAATTATCTATGTAAATTAAAATAATATGCTTTTTATAGTTATTAATTTGATATATATTTTTGCTTATAATTTGTATTAAGTCTGTTAAATTATTAAGTAGTGCTAAGATCTTGTAGTTTATTAGTTATAAATCTGGTTATATTTATATAATTAATCTATTTTGTAATTATTTGATGCTGAGTTTGATATTTAAATATGAGATTATTACACCGCCTATTTCTATTGATAAAGAATTAGACTTTTAAAGCTATTCTTATTATTTAAATTAATTTAATAATATAAGATTAGAAGAATTTAAGATTATTAAAACTATCCTTAGTGACTATACTGATTGGAAAAAATAGATATATGAAGTTAAGAGAGTCGCTATAATGTATAGTGTTTGGTAATATATTAATATGTTAAAAGAGTCTTCTAAATTTATATTAATAGAATTAGAATTATCTCTTGATTTAGAAAATGAACTAGGCTTTGTGTAAGGTGGTTGGGTCTGGATAGACTATAGCGTGGTTATGGGATCCTACTCGGAACCGACTAGGAGGTTACTCGCT
>JAXQGY010000041.1:0-45429 GCA_037040535.1 Talaromyces sp. P118-02
ACAGAGTGGGGGGGGGGGGACGTTACACTCTTTATGAACACAGTGTCCGTCATCTTCGTTATGCCATTTTGGGAATACTATCATGTATCCTTCTGTTATGTGTTGGATCATGGAGGGATGTCCCATTTTTATTAAATTTATTTGAGGGGACTCCATGGCTAATTACTAGAAATGAAATCAATTTTACTACCCACATGCACAGTTTAAACTAGGACGTTTCTCGATCCTTGTTGTTTGGCAGTAGAAGTTAAAATTTATATCCACACAAGATCACATCGATGTGCTATAGTGTGGGTGTGGGAAAGAGAGAAGAAACTCTAGAGCACTCATCAATCTCAAAGATTAATCAACTGTTAACAGGTATTTAATTAATTTAACAATTTTGGTATCAAATTTAAGTATATAAAAAACATTATGTAAAAGAAGCAAATAATGAGTATATCAGGACAAGGGATCCCCATAATAAACATGCACAATTGAGACCGCTAACATTGAAGCAATTGTAAAATATCCCCAGAAAAGAAAAGAAAAAGCCATGCCAAACATGGATCACATCACAGCAATAGCTGCAAGAACGGCGCCACCAAGTCCCACAGAGAGACCCATCGGGATGGACATTCCGGATGCCATTGAGCCGTGTGTATCGCCGGAGCTGCCAGAGTTACCAGAGCTACTAGAGCTGCCAGATGATCCAGATGATCCAGATTCACCAGACGAGGAACCCGATGAGGATGTTTCAACGGAGCTGCCGGCAGATGAAGTTGTAACAGAAGGGAGGTCACCAATGCTGCCGAGACCTGACGTCGATGTTGGCTCAGATGCGACAGCGGTGGTCTCGGAGCCAGAGTCAGAGCCGGAACCAGAGCCGGAGCCGGAAGAGCCATCTGACGGGCAGTAGGTGGATGAATCACTAGGGTCATAGCAGTCGATACCATCAGAGCATTCGATATATCCCGGACCGAAGCAGCTTGCGCAGCTCTCTCCGTAGCAATAGTCGCTACTGCCGCCATCGGAACCAGACCCAGATCCAGATCCAGACCCAGAACCAGATCCAGAGCCGGACCCAGAGCCAGAGCCAGAGCCACCAGAGGCGTCGCAGCCAGTTGATGAGTCATTGGGGTCGTAGCAGGTCACGCCATCAGAGCATTCGATGTAGCCGGGTCCAAAGCAGCTTTCGCAGGTTGCCCCAACGCCCGAACAATAGTCCGAGTCGCCAGCAGAGCCCTGGCGAGCCATCAACTTGTTGTTGCTGGCAAGACCCTTGCTCAGTGTCTTGAGCTGTTCATTGGCCAGGAGAGAGGGAGACGTCTTGAGGGTGGATTTGTGGAATTGCTTCTCCGCAGAGACCACCGTTGCGGCGGAAAGGGCAAGGACGAGAGAGAAGTCGGAAAAGCGCATGTTGGCTGTTCGTTTGTGCTTGATATTTGAACAATGAATGGAAAAGGTTGCCAAATGAGAGGAGAAGTAGTCTTTGTACTTCGTACGTGAGATGCTGAACAAGAGGAGATAATGAGTATTACCGGTATCTCCCCGGGGCGAGAAGATCATGGCACCATATTTATAACTTTTCCTTTCTTCCTCTTCTTCCCCTTTTACTTTTTTATTCTCGTGAATACGGGCTGACCATAGGGTGGTAGCAGTGGCTCTGGCTCTCATTCGTTTACTTACACGAACTCTTCCCAAAGAGGAAAGGTAGGGCACTGAGCCTCAACAACAAACCTGGGGGGGACAGTCGCTAAATCATGCCAAGGAAAAAACACCATTGAAGCGAGATGATGCTGTTAGCGACCAGCTGAGGAAATACGAGATGCCAAGCCGCCTATCTGCTGTCGTGGACCCGTGGTGGCCTTTCGGGAGTCCAAGCCCACATGGCTTTGCTCAATACGGCATGGCCCTCTCGTGTTACAAAGTGATCTGTGTCCTATAACATTTTTCGGTCAGCTCCCATGTGCCCGAGAATACGGGTGTCTAACCGGACTTGGTGCCATTTGGAAGAAACTAAATCTTAATAGTCTTTAATTATTCCAAGTCGCGATGTTTTTTGTTGAGCCGCGCTTGACACTCACATCCTTGTAAGTCTCGCCAGTCCTTGCGATGCTCCTAAGAAAAGTCACACATAATATAGTCGTCTGGCCAGCATGATGCTAAAAGGCAGTCAAGTCAAAAGAAAAGGGGTCGACCGAGTCCATTGCAGAATAATCGACACGGCAGGGTATGTGGCGCTAGCAGAGGGTCACAGCAGTAGCTAATTGAGCCGCAGCCAGGCCAATCCCATTCTGCGCCAACCGAGAAATTGCTTCTTGGCAAACTCTGTTGGGCAGAGACTGGCGAGATGGTGTGTGAAAGCCAAGACCTGAAAACCTTTACGAAGGCTTTGGCAAATTGTACCCTATCGTCCGTACTCCGTGCTCGAGAACTATAAGCGCCGTGCCATGAGCATGGGTTATAAGTTGCATTTGACACATATTCCTAGTGAATGATAATTCACATTCTGTGATTAGTGAGCCTTAGAGAAAGCGGTCGCGTTTTGGGCATTCTCTCGACAATGACTCGCACAGCGGGGAGAATCATGTGTTGGTCACACGGCCGACAAAGTTTGAACGTGGTCAAGCAAGCGATCCAAGAGCATCTCTTCTCATGAGTAATATTTTTTGAAGTATGTTTGATAATATTGGCTGTGCATGGCCCTTTTTTAAATTTTCTCTCAAAACTACCTAGGCTTGTCAGGTACAAGGGAGGGTTCCAACTTCAATTTCAATACATGTGCAATTGAAGCATGTATTTTTCTTCATTCCAATCTACCAATAAATTTAGAATATCCTGAAATTCTGTCAGCCTTACTTTGTTTTTACTTGTTTCTCTTTCTTCCTTTTATCCATTGTTGGGCAATCGGCTTCGAGGGTTTTTGATAGGCACTTAGGGTTGACTGGTCATCTGACCTTCAACGAGCAAATTAATATTTATTGCCACACGACTCGCCCTATACTCCAATTCCTGACATCTGTAGAAATACGAATATAGTAATATAGTACATTTCTCCAAATTATATTTATCATGCGAATGTCTATGGCCAAGCAAAGTACTGGCTGTTGGGCTCACAGCATTATCTGGAGATGATGGGCGAGGCTAGATAACTATATTTAGCTTCAGTAACATACAGCCCAGTAATTACAATTTGACAACATTTGGACAGTTAGCGTTCTCATTCCAATGTCATGCATTCGTAAAATGATACGTATTGTTATCGAACTCTACTAGGTTCTGTATCTTAGATACATACATGTAACGTCTATCGAGTTCAACTCGGCTAAAGCCACCAAAGATATTCCAGCATCCTTCTCATTACATATAATGAAAACTGGTATTTCGGCAAAAATTGCCGGCATCAAATGTCCAGATGTCACCTGCAGTATTTTCTATGGATTGTTCACAATCGGATATTTTGTTTTTCACGAGTTCCGGGCATGTATCATTTCGTGCTCCTGAATCTTCAATCGCCATGTACTATTTCGACCACCTCGACAATGGTTATATAGGGTTGATTTAAGTTAGCACGATTACATGAAACATTTTTCATGAAGCTAACCAACCTAGGTTAATAGTCATTTTTGACACAGGAGTCGCCATGTGACGTTATTTATTTGAAAATTCATTTGCTCATTTTGTAAAAAAAAATGCGATTCTTATGTAGTTTCACATCGTCAGCAATATTTAATAATGCGAACAAAATATACAACCACAAAAAAACCTCATTCGGTGATAACACTCTACCATACAACATTCTTCCAGGAACAACGTTGTTCCGCTTCAACGTTGTGGTTACCCCTCGGCGGGGGCTGTGTTTTTGTTATTTCCACCATCAACTGAGAAAATATACACGGTACTAGGAAGAACATCTGTACCACGGAATTTGAATTTAAAATACCAACAATGGCAGACATAACAACGGCACAATATGGGACATGGAAGAGTCCCATCACAGTGGAAACTATCACTGCGGAAAGCAGTGATATAAGTGAAGTAGCCACTACTGTAGGTTTTCACACTAGCTCTGTATAAATATGTGAAGCTAACACCGGATTACCCGGATTTGGGTTTGTCATGGATATGAAGCCTGATGGAAAAATCTATACAGTCGAGGCGCCACCTAGTGTGGATGGAAGATGCACCATCTTTGAGTACCAACAAGGGGCGCGCCATGAAGTGCTACCAGCAGCCTACAGTGCTCGCACTGGTGTACATGGATACGGTGGATCCGCACTATCAGTAACTGCAAAAGGAGGCGTTATTTTCGCAGATTGGAAGTCTAAAGGAGTCTTCTCTCTCGACCCAGCCACACAGAATGTGACACCTATAGTGGATGCAGATCCTCAGGTATTCTTTGCTGACTTCGACGCCCATCCAATAAATTCACAGTGGATCCTAGCAATCCGTGAGGACCATCATGTTCAACCAGAGGAGAAGAATACTCTAGTTGCTTTGAATGCTTCGGATCGCAGCGTCCATGTTCTGGCCTCGGGAGCCGACTTCTATTCACCGGCCCGGTTTAATCCTGCTGGAGACCGTGTGTGCTGGATTCAGTGGGACCATCCCGATATGCCATGGACGGGTACTAGATTATTTGTCGGTTCATGGACCGGAGACGGAACAGTTACTGATGTGAAAGAGATCGATGGCGAAGCACGTAACGTGAGCATCAATAAACCAAAATGGGGACCAGATGGAACTCTTTTCTACACGAGCGATCGCTCAGGTTACTGGCAACTTCAAGCGCTACGCCCGGGATCTGAGAAGCCGCAGCCAATTGTGCTAAGTGGCCTTGAAAAGGGTGAATTCTCTTCGCCCGAATGGGGTCTAGGCAGGTAAGAGAAATCAGTCAAGTGTTCAAACTTTATATAATCTAACAAATAATGATTAGCTCCACCTTCACCCCCCTCACGGACGACACATTGATTGCTACCTGGACCAAAGATGCACGAGAGATTCTGGTTTCAATTGACCTTTCTACCTCAACACATTTAGTCATTTCGGAAGATCTTACAGGAATGTCCCATAAAGCGTTACAGAGGCTATCTGATAAGGAAGTGGTGGTTATCGCAAACAGCGCTACCAAACCCAAAGCTCTCTACCGTGTTGAGCTCGGCAAGTCTCATCCGGAATTAAGCATCTTAAGATCATCGCTATCTTTAGATATACCCGAAGGATTCTATTCCAAGGCTGAACACATCTCGTTTCCCCGCACACAAGGTTCTGGTAAACTCGGAACTATCGCTCATGCTTTCTTCTTTCCACCACATAATGCAAACTATAGCGGCACACCAGGAACCCTTCCACCATTGATTATTGACATGCATGGTGGACCGACTGCCCACGTGAGTCCGGGATTGTCGCTCCAATGGCAGTATTATACTTCTAGAGGATATGCCATGGCCATGCCGAACTATGCCGGCTCTTCTGGATACGGACGTGAATACCGCGACTCCTTAGACGGCGCATGGGGAGCCCTGGATCCAGCTGATGCGGCTAGCTGCGTCGATTACCTTGTGAAAACAGGCCGTGTGGACGCATCGCGTGTAGGTATCATGGGAGGCAGCTCTGGTGGACATGCTGCCCTCGAGGCCATATGGATGTTCCCATCTACTTGGTCTGCAGCAGTGAGTCGATACGGTATTAGTGATCTGGAGAGACTTGTTGTCGATACTCATAAATTTGAAAAACACTATGCTTTCCGCCTTCTGTTCGGCAAAACTGTACCGGATGACGAGGAAGAACGCCGCGTGGTATATCGAGAACGCAGTCCGCGTTTCCATTGTGAGCAGATTACGGCCCCTGTTTTACTTTTACAGGGTAGCGAAGACCGAGCAGTCCCGCCGAGCCAGACGGAGTTGATGGTTAAAAGCATCAAAGATAACGGTAAAATAGCAGAAATGATCCTCTTTGAGGGGGAAGGACATGGGTTCCGAGGGCGTGACAATCAACGCAGAGCTTTGGAAGAACAAGATCGGTGGTGGCAGAAATACCTGCTCCGGAATATTTGAAGGACATCCACGCTGAATACGTGTATTTCGTCTTTTTAGGATCCCTCCATAAAATCATTAAACAGAACATCAATTGATCTAGAGACAAAACATTTGAAGCTTCAATGCTGTGATGGTTCATATATGAAATCAAGAATATATATGCCGGGATATACCGGCTAACATGAATCTAAGTTGTGTGTTAACACAACCCTTTCTATACAGGGCCCTTTTGATGGTAATCACTTAAACATAACTATACTTGTGTAATAATCAATGAATGTTTGCGGATATTATATCCGTGTTAATATACCGTCGTACAAAAAGTGTGTAACAGGGGTAAAGATCACCACGCCCAAAAGCGCTGCTTTTAGATGCCTCCTTCTTCCAAACTTCACTCGGAATACGTGCAAGTGTGGTATGTCTAATGGTAAATCGAGCCGCCTCTATGATTTGAAATACCTCGATCTTCAAGTTGGGCCAAGTTTTCGATACTCCAATGGAGGGAAGTCAGAAGTCACTAGTGGTCCGATTTTCGATAAAGGTGGTGCCTGGGCTGGGACTCGCTTTCGGGAAAAACACAGGCAGCTATTTATGCATAAAGGAGAATCTGGATTTGATGCTGAAACTCAGAAGACTACTTCTGGATTCCCTTGGGGCGTCAAGGGGTTTATCAACTGGGTTATCCCTTGACCTGCATTCGTCGTGAAGTGACGTAAAATTTCTTTCCACATGTTTTATATAACAGCCTTTTAAATACAGCTCTCGAGATCATATATTTATAAAGGCATTATCAGAGACTCTTCACAGAATAAAGTAAGAGTGAGACGGAGTAGTTAAAGGAAATCAAATACTCAAAGGAGGATATTATAATTATAGGGACAGGTTAATCTTGACTGCATGCAGTTTCTCGGTATTTGCTTTCTACGAGGTCAAGGCCAGCGCCACCACGAATTATATCGTTGGGGAACAACGCAGGGTGGTCTGTCCATTGTTTCACTTAGCGCCGAGATCCTGCACATAATTAGTAAGGGATCAAATGGATTGGTGCTAAGACCCAATACTTTTGAGGCCCCACTAACAGTGTCGCACTATATATTTCCCTGTAATCCAGCTTATTACTACCTCTATGTGGCCTATAACAATATAGTCTGGAGATACTTACAAGGCTCTATCTAATTAAGTCTTAGTTTCAGCCTTAATTTTAAGATATAGAAGAACCAATCTAAAGGCATAGTGACTTTTTAATCTCTCTTAGCTTATAATTAAAGTAATACCAATAGAATATTATGTTCTATTATACTCTAAATAAAGTCCTATCAAGGCTTTTTAAGGTCTTAAGGTCTAATATATGGATAGTTAATAAATAAAAGTATTAACGTACCTGGTGATTATGCACCCGGCAACTGGGGTATTGCGACTTACCCCAAGCAACGATTTAGGCGCTAAACTGTAGCGTACATAATACTCGGCATGACGTGATGGCTGAGGCTGTATCGGATCCTTTCGTCCAAACTTTGCATTCAACCCAGTAATACCTGTAGAAGAACAGTGGTTAGCGTTGGAATAGTGCAAGCAACACGTTTGTTTTCATGTTACCAATGGCTGATCAGAGAAAGTCGACAAAATCACAACTTGGTTTGACCATCGTCCAGCTTGTTGAACAGTGCTCATGAAATTACTGCAGGGTGTATAGTTTGCCGATCTAGAAAGGTATGCCCCAAGCTTTGCTAAACGGGGCTTCTACGTATGGCTGAAACGCTTAATTGATCCTTATTAACTGTCTCATAAAGGTTAAGTGTGACCAGACAAGGGCACAATGCAATAATTGTCTCCGACTTGGGGTGCAATGTCCTGGCTATGATGATGCATCTGGTAACCTGTCTCGACATGACATGCGCTCATGGGTTGAGGATATCTACCAGACTTCGGGGGTTGAGAAAAGACGCGTCGGATCGTGCAAAGAATGTCGAAGTTCCAAGAACAGATGCTCTCGAGGTCGCCCAAAATGCCGCCGGTGTACACAAAAGTCTTTAAATTGCAACTATCCACCACCAGTCAATGATTTTCAACAACAGCTTTCAGTTCACGCGGCGAATGAAGGTACTTCAGAAGTCGTAACCGAGCTATCTTCATCGAACGATGACATAACATGGTACAATTACCACCATCTATCTCCCAGGCCATCCAAAAATTGACTCATATACTCAAACAGGCTTTATGAGTCTTCCCTACCCGAAGAAAAGGGTAAACTGCATATTGTCTTTGATCTATTCTTTAGCCGAGTCGCTTCACTGCGCTGCCTTGGATTTATTCACAAGCCCTCTTTTTTACAATCTTTCGACCGAGGATCTGTTACCGAAGATTTTGGGGAGGCTCTCGTACTCATAATATCTGCGTTAGGCGCGAGGCAAGTTTGTTTTTTTTTTTTTTTTTTTTTCTTTTCCTCCATTTCGAAAAAAATAACCTTACTCTATCTCGGGTAAAATACTGACACATTCTAGTGTATACGTGCACGACAACATTGAATCTATAAAGTTAAGCGATGATACGATTCCCGGAAACCTTTGGGCCATAAAGGCTCAGGAATTGGCTATGCGAGATATATCATGTCCTTCGGTCACTACCTTGATGGTTAGTTAACGATCCCCTCACAAACCCTTGCTCGTGGCTAATCCCCATATAAAATCAAGACAATGCTTCTTATTTCGGAGTACGCAACAAGGTTCGACAAACATGCACTGGCCTTCATCACATGGGGGTGCTCCTATCAAATAATGCGTCTTCTCGGGTTTGATTCTCCGGAACGCATTGCCAGATCCGAATCCCCCGCCGATACGAGAAGAGAAGAGACCAAACGGAGGCTCTTGTGGTCATGTTTTATTCTAGACAGCTACATAGGATCCGGAATCGATGCCAATTTACGCTGGAAAGAGGAAGTGCCCGCTGTTTTACTTCCATCATCTGACCAGAGCTTTCTCGAGCAGGCTATGTTGGATACTCCGACACTTGCTACAGTCGAATTTTTTAATTCGCCGGATTCCTTGAGACAGATGAATCTTCGTTCCCAGATTATTTATTTGTTTCATCTCCGCACTCAAGTCCTCAGGTCAGTTCCATCTGATATAGAAATTACTCGTTCCTTATGTACGCTAACCTTCTGAACAGACTCATTAGAAACAGCAATCCGACCGTTGCAATATGGAACCCACAGTCATCTTTCCTAAAGCTTATTGAGAGTCTTGACCTATGGCATAGTAACATTCGTGATGAGTTACGCCTTACCCGCTTAAGCATATATGTCGGAAGAGAACTCAACACCATAGGCTCGTTATTCCTGCTGCACTTTTTGTATCACTCAATAGTGTGTGACTTGACTCGGACAGCTCTTCCGGGATATGAGTTCCCCATCGCTTCTGCATTTCGAAATGCACCGATTGTGTTTCGGCAACAGTGTCAGGACCGATGTCGATTTCATGCGGACCAAATCGCTCAACTGGTTCAAATGGGCCTCGCCGAGGGCAAACGTGCTTTTGATGATCCCCATTGCACCATGGCAGCATTTGAATCTATAAAAATCCAGATTGTTCATACCTGTACTGCTACAGCGAATGGACGAGAAGAACGCTTGAAAGCTTCCAAGAATATTAGGGAAAACATGAAGCTGCTGCATGAAAAGCATCTGCAAAGGGACAAGCCAAATCCATATGTAAGTTTATATTCATGCCTTTCTCAAGCATTATTATCCCTGACTAAAAATTCCCAGCATCGACGTTTATTTCCGTTACTATTCCGATTCGGGTTTCACGATATCCTTTCTGAATGGTCAGACTCTGGAATCCTGTAAGTGTTTATCGATATTCTACCATTATTTCTTCTTCTCTGTTGAGATAACGAACTATCGTAATTAATATGTCAAATCAGGATGAGAGAGAAAGAGGAGATAGTTGGACCGGCGGAAGTCGGCTACCTGAGTAATGCGGCTCCATTTCGCCTGGCCAAGTTGGATGTTCAAGGTCGACAGCGCTTTTTGGAACAAAAGTCTTCGGAACCTGCGAGTAATAGGGCAACACAAGAAGAATTAGCTGGGATAAACGCCGACAATCCTCCACTTGTTACTGGGATGTATTTTCCCGAAACTCATTTGGCACCTGATGAGCCAGTTTCGCCATTCTTGCAATCGGGGGATACCCAAGGCTTTTATTCTGGCTCTTCGGGACCGAGCTTGACTGCTCCAGAAGATCTGTTGGATATATCGGCCTTTTCATCAGAAGACTTTGTCCGGTTAGCGGAGGAAATGTCTGGCAACATCACCTGGGACGCCTCACATATACCATATTGAACATGATTTTTTGAGACTCGCGGATCAATGCATATGAAAATTCTATCTTTTTAGTACTAGGGCTGCTTGAATAAATTCATCTAAATATGGTTCATAAACACAATAATGTCAAATGTAGACAACCAATAGAAAATTTCCTAATTCACCTGCGGCAGGATAGGAGCAATTTCCTTGGGAGTAATCTCTGGCCGGCCAATATACTTGATCCACGCATAAGGATCCTCCATTTCGTCTTGCAGGGTTGGCTTCTGTGCGCCTTGAATAGCGCGTGGATATTCACCCGCCAGGCCCACGACCCCGACCTCTTTCCTGTAGTTCTCCCACAAGGCCAGCAACTCTTGGAAAATAGCCGGTTCTGTCTCACGAAGATCTTTCGTCTCACCAGGGTCCATCTTAATGTTAAATAGCTCCCATCGCTGCGGTCCTTTAGGTTCTGGGACAAATGTGATCTTCCAGTCTCCGTGCCGAAGAGCGCCTGATCCAGCAATTTCAAAGCCTGCCACATAGTCTGATTGATGAATAGGCGTCTTGCGGTCACCGCTACCCGTACACACAAGAGAAAGAAAGTCCTTCCAGCTGCGTCCGCGTAGAGCAGCTATAGATCGCCCCTTGTACTGTGTTCCCGGATGTTGGACTTGCGCTAGATCAAGGACCGTCGGCACAATGTCCATTACTGTGCAGAACGCGTCCGTTATTATGCCGCCACTTCCTGGGTTTGCTCTAGTGACTGTAATGGGGGGTTTAACCACTAGGGGGACCCTGCAACCTCCTTCTGTTGAGAACATCTTGTATAATCTTGATGGAGCTGTGGCAGCCTGAGCCCAATGTGGCCCGTACCAGACAAATGAATCTCCTCGGCCGATATTTTCCAGTGAATTATTGTAGTACTTGGAAATGTGGTTTATGATGCTGGTGCTGACCAGTGGCAATGCCTCATAGCTTGCCCCTTCGGCGCCATTATCACTCATAAAGAGAATGAAAGTGTTGTCATATTCACCCGTTTCTTTGAGATAATCCACAATGCGTCCAATATTCCAGTCCATTCGGTCAACCATCCCGGCATAAACCTCCATCGCACGAGCAGACGCTGCGCGAGTCGTATCGTCAAGGTCTTCCCATTTGGCGGGTTCGCCCTCACTTGTTACAATATCATGCGGCACAGCATCTGGGCTTACAAGACCAAGTTCTTTCAGTTTCGCAACGCGACGCTGCCGAAGTCCCTCGGGCCCATCATCATACTGACCACGATACTTGTCGCAAACCTCCTTGGGTGCTTGTAGCGGCCAGTGTGGAGCAGAGAAAGGCAAGTAGGCGAAGAATGGCTTGTCTTTCTCTTCTGTCGTTCGGCCTTTCAGATATTCAAGCATCTTACCCCCATAACCATCAGAAGAGTACCAATCGCTGCCGAGATCCTTTTCTCGGATGAATTGATCATTCTCTACATGCAATGCTCTGGTAGCCGTCTCAAAAAACTGACCAGGTTCGGTTGGTGCGTTTTCATACTCGGGCTCAAAAGCTAGGAATTAAATTAACACCAGTAAGTCCAATACTCGTAAATATGAGTGAGAGCTCTACCGTAATGATTGGCACAGCCCGGTAGCAAGGCTAGACTCTTCTGAAACCCACGACGGATAGGGTGATGCTCTTGCTTGATTCCTAGATGCCACTTCCCGCTCATCAAGGTAAGATAACCTGCTTCAGAAAGCAGCTCAGGGAGAGCCACGACATTTTGATTCAGATACCCCTCGTGGCCCGGCTGCCCCTTGTGCGCGGCAGAACTCCGTGTGAACTCATAAAGCTGGCCTAGTCCTGCTAAATGATGATCGGTACCTGTCATCAACATGGACCGCGTTGGACTGCAAGCAGCAGCCACATGGTATTCCGTAAAGCGAATTGCCCCTGCTTCCTTTGCCAATGCGTCGATCGTGGGCGTTTGGATCTCGGAGCCGTAGCATCCGCAATCACTGAATCCAAGATCATCGGCCACGACGACCAGGAAATTGGGACGTGCATCCTTTGAGGGCATAATGTTGGTAATTATTCTCAATATTATACACCATCTAATATCTAACTGGACTGGGTAATTGCGAGATATAGGGAAAGGAAAAAAGAAGATTGACGTTTCCGAGTGACTCGGGCTTTAAAACATTGAATACTTTTTGAGTTCTTCGAGAAACACTTGCCACTATCTTCGATATGCCCCTCACCGCGGATCTTTTCTTCTATGGTATCCAAGCAAGCAATAACACTGGCTGTTATACCGGCGCGAATTGACAAGCAGCATGCATCTCCATGTTGCAACACCGGCGGCTCTCGGCTACGGCTCTCGCAGCGGACTTCGCTATGAGCATCTCCGCTTCTCGGCTGGAAGTCGGCTGTCTGCTTCCTGCTTCTCCTCAGTCGCATCGAATTAACTATGGTTGACTAGTGAGCGTCGACTATTCATCGAGATGTCGTGTTTTGCGGATCAGATGACGCGAGAGTGCGGTATATCGTAAACACGCGTCGAAATTAAACATGGCAGTCTCAACTATGATGGTGCGGCCTTATAAAGGCCATTGGCCGGGGGCTTGCCCAGTTCTCGATAGTAAATGCCGGTTGCAGCTTGTGTCGACATAGATCCATGCAAGTAAACAAACAATTCAGAATGGCAGCCTCAACTGGCACCGGCGACATAACGATGGTTGATCGGTTTCGACAGTTTAATACTACTTTGGTATTTGTTATGTTGTAAGTGAACGAAACAGAACCAATAAGATTCTCGACGGGTCTAACGGTGCTCAACGCAGTTACATGGCCAGCTGTGCCTTTAATTACGGATACGATGTTGGCAACTTTGGAGCTGTGCAAGGAATGCAGGCCTTTGGAAAGAGATTTGGGAAATGTGACGCAGACACCGGGGTTTGCGCCTTGCCTGCCTGGCTGTCTTCGGTGATGACATCTCTCCCATTCTTGGGGAAAGCTATAGGCGCAATCGCATGCGGTTCAATTTCTGAGCGATGGGGTCGAAAGGCTGCTGTCATGGTCCTAGCGATTCTATCCTTCATGTAAGAGTTCGGTCAATTTTACCACATTTGCTCGCTAAACGCGTGGCTTACACGGACCGACAGTGGTGTTTTGTTACAAACAAGCGCAACAACTGCAGCCCAGTTTACAATCGGTCGATTCATCAGCTTTGGCATGACGGGAATGACTCTTATTGTCGTCCCTATCTACCAGGGAGAAACATCCCCAAGAGCGATCCGTGGCACGGTGACTTCTACGCTACAGTTGATGATAATTGGCGGACAGGTAGTCGCGTCATTGGTCACACTAGGAACAAAAAGTATTTCCAGTAATGCCAGCTGGCAGATTCCAGTGGGACTGCAATTTGTGGCGCCCAGTGTGATTGTGGCTTTCTGGCCATTTGTTCCGGAGTCACCTAGATGGTTCGTCAAAAAGAATATCTCTACACTTACATATTGGCTTACGAATAGACACATATAGGTTACTTTCCCGCAATCGAGTAGAAGATGCTAAAATGGAAATGCGAAAGTTGCACAAGAGCGAAAGTGAATCCCAGATTGACTTTGAGATCGAAGCCCTTCGACATGCCCAGTCAATTGAGCGCAAAGGCTCATGGTCAGAACTGTTCAACAAGGCAAACCGAATTCGAACGATGGTTGCTGTGATTGCCATGTTTGGTCAGCAAATAACTGGTCAGGCCTTTGCCAGTCAGTATTCGGTCGTCTTTTTCCAAGGAGAGGGGTTTAAGAGCGAGTCTTTTCTTTTCAATGTCCTTACCAACGTGGCGGCTTTTGTCTGCTTGATCGGTGAATGGTTTATTATCGACAAGGCTGGTCGCCGAACTATGTTGATGGTTGGTGGTTCTGGAATGGCCATTTTCATGTTCGTGATAGGCGGTGTTGGGGTCGTGGCTGATCCTACGCAGCCTCAAAAAAAGGCCTTGGTATGTATTTACAATATCGATTAATCCGGCGAGGCCATGTCACTTAACTAACGTAAAAATCAGGTTGCATCTTTTATTCTCTACACATGCGCCTACAATTTGTCGTGGGCAGCCTGGTAAGGCATTAATCTCGCCCAAGATAGTAAACTTTGAATGGCTAACCATATGCTACAAAACTAATTAGCTCCTATGTTGTCGTGAGTGAAGCAGCATCGACACATATCAAGGAGAAAACCAACCTTTTTGCTGGGGTTATTTCCATTCTCACCACATTTGTCACCAGCTTCACTGTCCCGTATCTTCTCAAAGCACCCTACGCAAATCTTGGGGCCAAAGTTGGCTTTATTTACGGTTCACTGTGTACAGTGATGGTTGTGGTAGCCTACCTGTTTATTCCAGAGCTGAAAGGCCGAAGCTTAGAAGAGGTTGATCAACTATTTGCTTCTGGGCGTCCGCTGAGAGAATTTACAAAGATACAAACGAGGCCTGTCGACGAGCCGGATCATGTACTTGAGGATAATGGAAAAATTGGGAAGGTGAGCACTAGCGTGCTTGTACAATGAGACTCAAATGACTCTATTTATTCGTTGCAGTATTAGTATTTTACATTTGTAAGTAGACAGACACAAGTCCCTCTCAAATCAAGTAACATGTAATTATCAACCATTCCCCCATACTCCCATATCCGTGAAAACACATCCAATCCCTAAAATAGCGTGGCAAAGATACCCAGTAGACCTGCGGTCAACGGAAACAGGCTTCTTCCTGCGTTGAGCGACGCCCATTTCCGTAGGTCCTCTTCCGCATTTTCCGTCGATTTGCCCTCAGCCTTTGCCAGCAAGGCGTTATTCGTCGTTGACATAGCAACGAAAGTGTAAGGGACAATGCCGATGGTCAAAACCGCAGCCAAGCCGTATAAGATCGAGGCATTTGGGCGAGCAACGCGAGATAAAGATGTTCCTGATCTCACAGACCACGCAAGATAAACGAATGCCGAAGCTGTTGCCGCGGCAATCGGAGGATTTTGCGACTTGCCGCGCTCAAATAGTGCTTTCCATACCCTGGCGGTCTTGACTGTCGATATTTGGTCATCCTTGTGACCCTGGATCAGTGGAGGGATACTGATTGTGCTAAGAGCAGCAATATTACCTGAATTTGATCCATTAGTCTTACCCCAATTTCGCGGAGAACGAAGCCAATAGTTACCAGCAAGCCAGGCTGCACCTGTAATACCAATCGCTTGAGCTACGCGACACCCCACGGGAAATGCACTCATTGTGCCTCTTTGTATGGAGTAGATAATATAATTAATGGAAGTAGTAAACCAGTTGAGCTGAGGTCAATTAATGGGAGGGTAAGTCTTGGTTTTTGTTGGAGAGCTGTTTGTTTGTCACTAGCGAGAGACTGAAGACCAGAGGGGAGAAGAGTCAGTTAAATAACCATTCGTTAAGCTGTTCCCGCCATAATATTGCTATTTAATGGTTCAAATGTTCTCCCTTGATTTCTCGGTCGCGTCTTTGCACGAGGCCGAGATGCAAATTTTGAGGAATGCGAATCGGGTAGTTGGGAATTGTAAATAGCCGTTTAAGGTGTAGTATGTTCAAACTAGCACGGCACTATTCCCATATAGTTCGCAAAAAGGCACTCGCCACTAAATATCGGCGATCTCGGTCTCGCGCACTCAGCGGTTCCGACTCTTCAACGCCACTGATCGGCCATTTTTCTCCACATACTACGTACTACGTATTTGTATCTGGGCTGATAACTCTTCTCAATTAAACCACGTGGTTAGCGGAAAATCCACTGCAGCTTGGTTACATATGCAAGCTTGCAAATGTTGAGTCAACAAATGTCATGCAATCATAGAAATAAATTTAGGTACAGGGACCCTCGCTAGGTTGTGACTTAAATACTTCTAGAAGGGCTATACTAGATCTATTATAGATCCTAGTATTAGAAGCTGCAGGCAGTCGTCCTGCATAAAGTCATCGTTCACTCCTGATACAAACAGAACAGTTTTTCTTTGTCCCATCCTAGCGATGGGGACATAATGTATCAATTGATTGTCAAAGCCTACGGAATAATCCAGAGATCTTATACAAAACAGAGATAAAAAAACCCCCCAACAATGGACCGTTTGAAACGTGTTTTAAGTCTTTATATAAGTCTCCATACTTTGTCACACACCTATTCTCTTTCCCACCATCAAGCCATCCCAGGATACCGAACACTCTCCATTCCTATATAAAGTTGCACATGATGTACCGTTGACACTCATCAAAAGTTTATCATTCGAAGTTTTATAGTCATCATGGAGACCTCTAAATACAAGTGCAAAATTCGCAACAAATATCTGAACAGCAAAAGGGCTCTGAGTGACCACTGTTTCTCAAAAAGCTATTACCAATTTCGATGTGAATTTTGTGAAAAGGGGTTTACTACTCAGCAAGCGAAGTGTGAACACGAAAAAATGAAGCATGCTGTGCCCGGTACAGTACCTGCTGGAACTTCAACTAGTATGTTCCCTTATCTATTTAAAATTTGAAAACAGGGATGCCGAGAGGATGGCTAATAAAATTTGAACGTTGAATGATTAATAGATCCAGCTCAACACATCAAATCTTCGATACCCCCGACGGGAGGCAATAGTAGGGTTTCCCAAGGTTGGGATACCTACAGCATCCTATCGGAGTCCGAACAAGAGACAACTTACACTGCTTTAAGCCATGCTTGCCATGAACACCAGCTTCTGGAATGTCAGGGCTATATACTTCCTAGATCTATTAGGGCCGATATGAGAGAAGTCACCAGCCTACCTTATGTCGAGTTTCGAGAAGCATCACCACCGTCGTGCGGACCGATGCAAAAGAAATTTGACCATATTGCGTTCCTGAACAAAAAAGCTAAACGGAGAGCAGTGACGTTACACTGCGAAAGGGTTCTTGTACTTACAAACCGACCTACAGTTGCCCTAATAAGTGCTGTCGATACCCTAACGGGAGATGTTTTGCTCAACGCCTACGTCAACCCCACTAAGAAAGTGTTTGACTGGCGCACCAATATCACCGGGATAAACAGCAGTAAGATGCGCCGGGCCGTGAAGGATAAAAAGACACTCAATGGATGGCAAGACGCACGCCAACGGCTATTCTCACATGTCGATTCAAATACGATTCTTGTCGGCCATGAGCTTCAAAACAGCCTTGGAGTACTGGGCATTTTCCACGCACGCGTGGTTGACACGGCTATTATCACTGCCCAGGCTGCTTTTGGAGAGAATACATTACGGTTTCCTACCGAATGGGGGCTAGAGCGTATCTCCCGCACATTATTTCATCGGGAGATGAGTGCGGGTGATGGCTATCGTAACTCCCTAGAGCGAGCTCGGGTCTCGAGAGAAATTGCGTTGTGTGTCCAGAGTCAAGCTTTGTTGAAATCTTGGGGAGCCCAAACAGGGATTGAATATCACCACCTGCAATACATGAAGGCCGAAGCAATTAAGCAGAGTATAAGCGAGTTGTTGGCAGAGCATAGACTGGCAAAGAATGTCAAAGTCGGTATCTTAATCGAGGGTCTGGACTCTTAGTCTTTTTGGAGCAGGATTATTGCGTGTGGCTTTTATTTTTCCCTTGTCCCAATACCCACCGGGGGTTTTGGTGCTGTTGAAAGTGGAGAGTCAGCGGTCATTACCGGAGATAAGATTTCAACACCACCTCGATTCAAAATGAGTTTCCGAATAGCCCCCCGAAAAAATTACCGAGTGACAAAAATGTCAGATCTTTAAATAAAAAAACAATTAAATGTTGTGTGGGTCAGCACTCTCATTGGCCAGGAAGCTCTGGTGGGTGGCTCATCGGCGGTGGAGCTGCACCATACCCTTTTTAGAAAAACGCGCGAGCTGAACTGATACCTTCTTTTTTCAGCCAAAGTGGAATCTACCTGGAGTAATGAAGTAGAATCGGTCTGATTATCGAGGAGTTAAAACCCTCTATTTCCGAAGTTGCTGTGTATTTCTGCATGGAACCTATGGACTATTTCGTTCGGAGGGGTTCTACTTAAGTTCAATCCAAATGCCTATGGGTATAAAACAAGTGATACAGCCCAGATTTTTGATAATAAAAAACAACATTTCAAACATCTACTATATCAATTACAGATATTTGCAAAGCTACTTCCTGATATCGTCATCAATCAACCACCATGGCTTTTCCCTTCCCACCCTCCCTTCAAAAGTCCCTAGACGAGACCAAAGTTAAATACACGAGACTGGGAAACTCCGGGCTCCAAGTATCTTGGCCAATTCTAGGAGCGCTGGGATTTGGGCAGTCGAGTTTGGTACCCTGGCTTCTAGACGAGGAGGAGTCATTCAAGGTCCTCAAATCCGCCTATGACTGCGGTATCAACACTTGGGATACGTCAAACACCTATTCTAATGGCCTTAGTGAGGAGATCCTTGGATCATTCATGAAGAAGTATGAAATTCCGCGCCACAAGGTTGTCATCATGACAAAATGTGCCTTCCACGTTGGAGAAGAGTCGGATGTCTTAGGTGCGGCGTTTCAAAAGGAGATGAACCAGAGCAAAGACTACACCAACCAGGGTGGTAAGACAATGGATGCAAATTTTCTTGTCATGCTCAGGATAAACTGACAGATGAACAGGTCTGACACGTTCCGCCATCTTCAAAGCAGTTGACGACTCGCTTGCTCGTCTAGGCACCACATATATCGACCTTCTTCAAATCCAGCGATACGACGAAGTAACTCCACCAGAGGAGACAATGAAAGCACTTCATGACCTCGTACAAATTGGCAAAGTGCGCTACCTGGGGGCCAGCTCCATGTGGGCCACCCAGTTTGCCGAGCTCCAGTTTATCGCCGAAAAGAACCATTGGACCAAGTTCGTCAGCATGCAGAACTATTACAACCTCTGCTATCGCGAAGAAGAACGCGAAATGATTCGTTTCTGCAACAAAACAGGCGTTGGTCTGATCCCTTGGTCTCCACTTCACGCAGGTCGACTGGCGCGTCCCTTGGGGTATGACGCGTCTGTGCGCTCAAAGAGGCCATCGTTTCATCATCCAGGTATCACAGAAGTCGACGAAGAGATTATAAATCGAGTGGAACAAGTTGCCACCAAGAGAGGGTGGAAGATGAGCGAGGTTGCCCTGGTTTGGCATAAGAGCAAAGGCACTGTCCCTATTGTTGGCTTCAACTCGGTCGAAAGAATTGAAGAAGCAGCCGGTATGAAAGGCAAGTTGTTGACAGATGAAGAAATTGCGTATTTGGAAGAGCCCTACGTAGCTCGACCGATTGCTGGACATTCCTAACTTTCGATTTGTGAGATTGAAACCCCTGGATAGACTTAAAGGCCGGGTTTTGTCAATTAGTGTAACTTTATATTAGAAATGAAAATCCACACTCTGATCGAGCGCATCAACAACAGCTGCTCCTATGATGTCCGATATCTTCTGTAGCGTGCATTGTAGCCATTGTTTCTGAGACGAAGGTACTGCGTCGATGCTATTAGCCACTGCCAAGGGCCATGCCAGCACAGTTGCCATCTTCGGTAAAATGCTTGGTTTGCAAAATTGGAACTTAAGATAACCTGTCTTGTTGTTCTTTGCGTCACGGCCACCGTTGGAAGGATAAAATGGAATCAAGAAGAACCCAACGCTCCGACACATGTCGGTTGTAAGAGAGTTTATAGTTTCTAGACAAACCTCTAGATGTTCATTCAAATGGCGATTTTGAGAGCTAGTAGTCGAAGAAAGTAACCGAACGCGAATACTATTCACAATAAGACGAATAGTCCGGTAACGATTCCACACCACCGCATGACCATGTGTCTTGTAACTTACCCACGAGCCGTCGTAAAGAAGGGAATTCATTTCTTCCTGTGGGGAAACATGACGACTTCTGGCAAATGCCCAGTCATCAGGTAGGTTAGAGGACCACGCTGCAAGAGCCGCATCGAGGTTGTTGGCTTCTAGAACGAGATCTTCAAAATCAACACTGCGCGGTAGATCAAACCCCCCAGTGCCCCAGGTCAAGTCGATAAATTTAGATCGTAGGGACGCCACGCGAATCATCAGTGAATCAAGCTGAAGCTCTGGACTTGCCCCGATATATGGGTTCTCATAGTGAAGCCATAGTGGGACAGGCGCGCCGTGGAGAATGCATTTCCGGATCTAGAAACGAGAATGAGCATTCCACACATCGAAAGTTAAAGGGAGTTTCACTAACAATTGGTCTTCGAAGGGCCATGTCAAGAGACACGTTTTGATGATATCGTTGTTGGGTGCGAGCCAGTATCAGACCAGCCGTTCCTCTATGGTGGTTCACGTCCCACCCCCCATTTTCATTGTTTATTGTCGTAGCTGGTGTCAAAAACATTCTTTTATGTTTTGGTATCATGTTCTATACATCAGGTTAGAATGTGAATTTCCTCTGACCAATCATACAAGATAAAACATACGTCGTACGTCGCCAGCAACATAGTGGCAGTTAGCACCCGGTCAATATTCTCATTGGACAGTCCCTGGATCTCTTTTCGAATTTGTACACAGCTGCGAGCATAATACCGATGAGCGACTCGCTCAAGATTATTTAAATGCTTCACACGTCCAAATATGGCGAGCGAAAATGCCGAGACTGCCAAATGAAGACTCGAATCCTGGTGCGCATAGTCCCAACCACAAAGGGCGTAAGCGCCATATTCAAGTGATACGTCAACCAGGTCCTCAGGCCACGCTGTAAATGTTTCTCTCCAGTAGTTAAAAGCATAAACCTCTATAGGAACCGACAAAGGCGTTGACAATGATGCGATGTGCGACTCCCGTACATGGGCTTTATGAGCCACACGAAATACTTTGCGTGGACGTCGAGGCTTTCCTTGCGCAAAAGCATTTTCGCTTCGAAATGGAACGCCAGTCTCTCCATTTGCATCCCATATGCACATCCGATTTGCCTTTTCGCATCGGTTGCAATTTGGCTGCGCGGAATCACACTGGACGGAAATTAGCTTGAAACTCCAGGGTCGGAACTGCTTGAAATACTTTGATTCGCCGTTTTTTGCATGTTTGACATCCTAAACTCGGAAACACCATTTCAATGGAGTATACGCGTAATGTGACAGGTTGTTGTCACTCACGATAAAGAATAAACCAGGTGTTGTGAAGAAACAAGACGCTAATTTTTTCAGCTGGAGCTGCTGACGGAGTGGAGTTTACTGCTATCGCCGGCGATTGCGGATTTAGCAACATCTAGTTTTATCATGGAACTGCCCATTGCTCTGTCTTATATAGTCCTATGGTTCTGTAGGAAAATGCATGTTAAAATTTAATTTGATGCCTATTTGCCTAAAATTGCGCAAAACAATTGTGATTCATGCAGACACAACGGAATAAATACTTCTGGGAAAAACACGGACTCGACACCCTTCCACTGTAATACACCCGGACATCACGCCGAAGGCTCGACACTGACACTGCCTTTCCTCTGTTCCTGTGAAAATCCCTCCAGTCGATATAGAGGTTCCAATTCGGCATTTCTTTGACCAAGAACCCACTTGCGTACAAACCACGGCAGCCAGGTACGTAGCTGATACGCCGCATGTCGGCGCGTGGGGACACCAAAGATATAATCCAGCTCCTCGAGGGTACGCTGTTTTGTCTCGGGCAAAAATAGAAATATAACTACAAAGGCGATCATGTTGAGACCGGCGTAGAAACCAAATGCTTGATTCAAATCGTGTTAGTTGCAAGTCGGTACAATAAGGCAACGCGCAACAGGGGGAAAGTACCTCCGGTAGGTGTAATATCGGCTAGAAGAGATGGGAATGTGAGTGATAGAATTGAGCCGATGATGTTATTCCAGCACACGCACAAAGCGACCCCAATCTCGCGGTGCGACAGAGGGAAGCACTCTGCTGCGTAAACAAAGGGCACGGGGCCGATTCCTAAGTTTTGATTATCAATATCTGTAGTCCAAAATTTAAGCAGTATGTATAAGAATACCTGGAGAGTAGAATGCGGTGAAAATATAGACGAACAGCGCAATCAATGGCACCCGCGCGCCAACACTGTCTGGTATGAGAAAGCAACACCCGGCCACGATCAAGCACCAAGCCATGTTTGGAAAGGTAAACAGAAGCAGGTTACGCCTTCCAAAGGAATCAATCTAGTGATGTAGAAATTTGTCTTAGCGTGATAAAATAGGGGAGGGTTATTGCGCATAACTTACAGTCCAGATAGCAGGGAAGGCAAATACAAAATTCACCAACCCAAAGCCAAAAGACGCCATGAGGCATTGAAACGTCGAGTACCCAGCTTGTGAGAAGATCGTTGATGAATAGAATGACATGATGTTAATTCCCGAAAATTGTTGCGCCGTCATGGCAATCGCACCACCCAAAGTGGCACGTCTCAGGCGAGGAATTGCGAATAGCTCTACAACTCGACCGAAGAGCGTGGATCCGCCAAAGGAGTTTTGTTCCTCGATGATTTGGCAATGTGCGTAATACAAGTCTCGTGCAGCTTGCAACTCGCTGTTTCTTAGCCGACAAAAGGATTGATAGGATTCCTTGCACCTATTCTTTTTCAACAGCCATCGGGGAGATTCTGGACACATCCAAACGAATAAGAGGATAGGAACGGCCGGTGCAAAGGCTGCGGAAAGTTGAAAACGCCATGCAAGACGGCCGATACGGTAAAATACCAGATTTGAGCAAAATCCTCTGTGGATCACCGGGTTAGCTTATTTATTCGCATCATAAGACATAGGGACATACATGAAAATACCGAACGCTACCCATAGCTGGAAGCTCATAACAAGACCCCCACGAATGGCAGCGGGCACGGTTTCTGATGTCATAATTGGAATAGTACTAATTTTAATTCCCATGCCTAGAAACTTCATTAGACGTGATGGTCGAATATCAAAATTCTTAAAAACTGACCGAATCCCATGAACATTCGGCAAAGAAGCAGCCCCCACCAGTTCTGAGTGAAACCCTGAGCGAGAACAGGGAAAACACAGCTAAAATGACAGTTAGCACTATGACCAGAATATCCATGTTGAAAGCAACGAACAATAAGCCGGTCAGAAAAATGACACCTCGTCGACCGAGCCAGTTATTAAGGGGGTCGGCTGCCCAAGAACTTCGAAGCATTAGCATCGATTTTCTACCACAATTTTTTGATAGAGCTGCTCACCTGAAAAGACCGAATATGGTTGGTCTACCTTGAAATGTGAGTAGGTAATCCAATCACCTTTAGGATAAGAATACCCACGCAGAGTTAATGAAGCCAGTAAGCCAGGTATTATCGACAATGCCAAATTCCTCGGGAAATGATAGATTGGCACCATTAGCTCCAGTGTTGTCCCATCCCCTATTCACCAGTCAGCTACGTCCACAACGCATGTAAAACCGGGGGTTTACTGTATAGCCGATCCAAGAGAACATATAGCAATTGTGAAGTACAAATCTCGGGGTAAACGCCATGGGTCTAATAAGAGAATTCATATAAGCACATGATAACGCATATAGTATATTTATCAATGAGTTTACTTACTTGTTATTTCTCTCCGGAGATGATATTTATCGTTTTCATCCAACTCTTCTATATGCTCGAAGTCATCTGGAGATTGTGCAACGAGCGCGCCCTTTTTGAAAATATCTTCCTTGTCCTGTAGCCCGTGGTCTCTGCAGAATCGAGAGACTTGATCACAGAGAATATCCTTAGGGATAGCGCTCAGCGGATTGACAACTCTAATTTATCATGGGTCAGATAGCTAGATATGAAAGACACATGGGGAGATGCGCACCTAGCATTGACATTCTTGGTGTATTCCTTCAGCGTGGTATGGCCATGATCTTCGATGTGCTCCACATCCCCTTTATGCGATTTAATCGACTCCATGAGGATTATTTGGACGCAAAATTCCCTTGAATTTCCCAATGAGTAGAGGGCTTTCACAGCGCTTTCTCGGTCGTTTTATATCATGGCTCATCAAAAGACCAGAAACCCCGGCGGGATCTAGGCTGCTATGGAGATGTCAACGAAAGATGAAATAATTGGTGCGACTCATAGTAAACAAACCTTGCCCTGCACAGGAATGCAATTACTCCGCCGGGTCCACTTCCCCATGGGGTAGCAGCGTGCGTCAAGACTGTTGCCTAACCCTATCCGGGGAGCACCGGAGATGATGCCGATGCCCTGCGTGTGTCCCTCTGGAGTGCTGTGCCTCATTAGGAAAAGGGCGCAAATACCCCTTCAGCATTACAAGGTTTACAAAAATTTGTTGCTAAAGAAGAACAAAGACCCGACCATATAGTGATTTCTATTCGCTAGTTGAGCATCTACCTGTCCTGTGGAAATCTAGCCCCTCCCTGTCTACGGATTTCGTCCATCATGTCCATCATGCGCAGTGTTTCAGTCCACGGCATAATTGCATTCTGAGTCCGGCCAGCTGCTATATCCGCAGCAACTGCATCTGCTTCCCAGAACAAGCCGCATCCGGGATTGTGTACTGTAAATGCCTCGCCGGGCCATTCTTCCACGGGAGTGCCTTTAACTTTGCGATAAACAGTAAACCCAGAGGGCCGGGATGCAGATTCTCCTTCTACCGTGATATATCCTGCTGTCCCTTCGATACGACAGAAAATATTGGGTGTTCTTGCCATGCTTGTCGAAGTAAAAATTCCTTGTGCTCCAGAGGAGTATAGTAAAAGAACCGAAGTGGCGATGTCGACGGAATCCGAGAGTGACTGAACCGCAACCACTTTAGGCTGTGACTTTTCTCTCTTTTCATCTTCATGAAATGGGTCCTCGAGTGTCATAATCCCCCACGTAATACTGTATATGCAAATATCCAGCAGAGTTCCCGCTCCCAAGGCTGGATTTTTAAGTCGCGACTCCTGCCCCAGCGATGTAATATCAATGTCAAGTCCAAGATCACAAAATACGCGATGAATCTTCCCAATCACGGCGTCTTTGTGTATGAGGTTCTGTAAATGCTGTACCAATGGGAAAAATCGTGTCCACATTGCTTCCATAACAAAAACGCCCTTGCGGCGCGCTGCATCAAACACTTCCCTCGCCTCCTCTGCAGTAATTGCAAATGCCTTTTCACACATAACATGCTTGCCAGAGTTAATGGCATCAAGACAATTCTTTTTGTGGAATGCATGCGGAGTTCCAACATATATGATGTCTACTTGCGGATCGGCGTAGACCTCTTCGTAACTACCATAGACAGTCGGTAATGGCGAAACATCGGTAGGAACATGCTCTCGCACAAAGGCTTCCCCTTTTTGAAGAGACGAGGATCCAATCGCTTGCACGATATGTTGTGCTTTCGCATCCTTTCGAGAGATTGTCAAGTCGTGGACAAACAAAGACGAGATTTGCCCAGTAGCAATGATGCCCCAGCGCAGCGTCGGAGTGTTGTCCGTCATATTGGCAGTGACTGTTGTGCGATTCTTTTCGTCACAAAGTATTTCATGAGTTGAAAGATATGTAGCGATTTTAGAATTTTTAAGAAACTCAAATGACCTAAAGATGGAAATCAAAATGAACATCGAATTAATAGGGCAGTTGTAGGCCCCGCATCGTTTCCTATCTTATACAAATTCAAGGGCGAATTACTTGACAGCCGGGGAGTCTCGGGACTGGTATATTTCTATCAACTTCTAAAGTTACGTGTATTGATGTCAAGCAACAGTCAGCTACGTACTTTGCAGGTCTTTACTAGCCTTCGCATCAAATATAGGGATTTAAATTTCAACCTCGTCATAGATAACATTGGAACCAGTTGTCAGCTATGGCCTTAGCGATTCACTTGAACATTTCGCATCATCTAAATCTTTTAAAAGACCTTCCAATACTTTCCTAGCCTCTCTCAAGTCCGGGGCCTCTTGTTCCCAGAACTTGAACCCCGCAATACACAACTCCACACCTTGTCGCCATAAGTCTGGCACATATATATTACCACTTTTTACCGCAGCTACCAACAGTAAACTCTTTAAGAACATCCCTCGGTTCTCGTACCATGTTCCATGATGGCGATGTCTCGGCGTGCCACGCATCAGGCAAGCCAGGCAAGCGTCAACACATCTCTGAACATATGTTGCTAGTCTCTGCTGGATAGGGTCTTCTGCCGGCGAGTGAATGGCGAGGTAAAGGAATGGTCTGTAGATTCGCTCGCGAAAATCATTTAATCGGGCATGTAGCATGTATTGCAATTCTTTTGTTATATTTTCGTTGTTTGTTCCATCCACACTTGAATTGATCGTCGTGGTTAGGAGCGTACTGGGTAGATTTTCAAACCATTGGGTCAGTTGCAACTCGAGCTCTTCAGCAACGCGAACCATTCGATCTAACCGCATAGAAAGCCATGCCGATTCGTCGGTTTTGTAAAATGAATTCATGAGACGGTTCCCGATTTGCCGCACAGCAATCTCCGATAAATAATATTTCCATATCTGCTCAATGTCTGGTTCAAAGAAGCGCGTGGAGCCTGTAGAAAACCCATCTCTTTGCTTAATCGTCGTCGTTGAACCGGTATCTCGAGAGTCTGGACTGTTTGCAGTTGGTGGAGTTGGAAATACATCAGGATAGTTTGCCTTTGCCAGACCTGATGAAGGCAAATTGATTTCCATTCTGATTTCGCTGGATTACTGTTAACATCAATAATTCGATAATACTTCTTTTTCGCGCCTACCATTCAGATTTCAAACAAGACCAATATAATCGCCGTTCGACACCTGATTCTTGTTTTTGCTTCTGGCCGCGAAGGTAAATTTGTAGTCCCTGGCAGGCCCTGTTGAATGATGCCCACGCCCTCAGTGGCCTTAATGAATACATTTCGTACACCCCTGTAAGAAAATAGCATTGTGTTGCAGGTATGGAGTTTTCAAGAAGTGCGACTCGCTTTTGAGCGGCAATGTAGTAGTTTTCAGCAGTAGCATAGTCGGGATTGTCTAAGATGCTATTCATCACGTTCCCTTCATTTACCAGTTGCGGCGTAACACACTCTGGCGAAAAAGTAGACGATATATTTGCGAGCGCACATACGAGGAGCTTCAGCCATTAGTCACTGTATATTTTTCTCAAGAAGGCGGAAAACCCTACCACGAGGCACGACGTTGCATCCCATGAGAACCCATTTTCGGAGATTTTTCGCGCCTTCTCTATCAAATCATCAGTGTACAGAACAGGGTTTTTGATATGCACGTTGATCAGGAAACGATCAATTAGAGTTAAAATATCCTCTTCGCAGATTCTCTTTCCCGGCTTCAGTGACCGAACTCGATCGTCAACAATGGAAAACGAAGGCGATTCGCTTCTTGCATCGTCATCATTTTGAGGGTCAAATATCAGATTTTCTATATCTGATCGCTCAAAATTCTGGCCAAAGATGGGCCAGTTGAGAATATCTTCGCTCACTTGAGGAGTTCGCCCTGCAATCTCAAGCGATTCCAGCAAAATCTCGGCCTCGTCTTGGCTGGTTGCGTTGTCGCCATGGTATCCCTCTGACCAAGGTTGAGATCCTGGAGATAGGTACAGATCTAGGCCCTGATTCATGCGTGTGAAATCAACGTCTTGCGGAGTCCTTTCCTGGGACGGCGGTGGCTCTTTTGGCTGTGTATCACGATGATTTTCCAGGAGTCTGGCGACGTAATTTATCCTGTCAAGTATCTCTAAACTAGCCATATCATATCTATGTCGTAGGCTTAGGATCTGTGTTTGAGCAATGGAATTCTGTTTAGAAAAACATACGTGCCATGCTTCGACGTCAAATCCGCATAAACGCACTCGATCTCCATATCACGACAACCGCCGCATGTAGGCCGCACATTGTCGCATTTGGTCTTTCGTCTGCGACATATCTCGCACGCAATAAGCGCTCGCTTTCTAGGGTAGGTCACTGCACGATCGGCTTTTCTTTTCGGCGTCGATGCAGATGCCTCATCATGAGTGCGTTCGGACATGGCTCCGGAGTGGCCGGGCTGAGAACGCGCGCTTTTTGGCGGGCTTTGGGCTTTCTTGCGAGGCTCCTCCTTGTTTCTCAAGAATAATAGTTTAGGTCTGACTTTCTAATTTCTCAAAAACCCATGACTAGAAGTCTTGCAGGCGAAAGCTTCCCCGCATTCAGGATGTCTCCGAGACTCCCCGGCCGGGGTAAGACCGTCTCCCCGCATCTAACCCTAATCAGTTGTTTATTCTCTTCACTGTAGACGCATGGTTATTGTTAAACAGCTAGTCCATATACTAGGTTCATAATTTTATCCAAGACCAACGTATATAATAAGTACAGGGTCGCCTAGACTGATGAGATTTGCCCAGGAACCTCCCCAGACTGCATTGTTCAAATTGTCTTAGCACAGAACACCATGACACCCCATATACTCAGCGATGTTTCCGAACATCCGCAAACCTCAGGTGCTATAAAATCTTCTGAGCGAATTGTGCGCGTTGGAATAATCGGCTGTGGCGAGGTCGCTCAGGTTTCACACATTCCAATACTCAACTTCCTGCGCCACAAATACCGCATCACCTATCTCTGTGACATCTCGCAGGATGCGTTAAGTCACTGTTCCCAAATGATTGTTTCGGGAGATCCAACTGGTGGTTCTGTAACTAGAACAACAAATGCCAAGGATCTCTGTGCGTCGGAGATCGTTGACGCTGTGCTCATATGCAACGCCGACGAGTACCATGTTGAGCATGGAATACTAGCGCTTAAGCATAATAAATGGTGTTTAATCGAGAAGCCACTCGCTTTATGCTTTAGTGATCTTGATGCCCTCATTGAAGCCGAGAAAGCTTCTAAGGGAAGGGTGTTTGTCGGAACAATGCGAAGATTTGCGCCTGCGTTTCTTGAAGCTGTTCAAGAGGTTGGTGGCATGGATAGGATACTCTATGCAAGGGTCAGGTCAATTATTGGCCCGAATTCAAATTTTATCGAGCAGTCGGGGACATTTCCGAAATATTTCACGGATGTGCCGAGCGCGTGCATTGAGGAGAGGAAAGAGAAGGCCAGGGTTATCAACCATCAAGCCCTGGGAAAGGAGTTTGGCGTCGAAGTTACAGATGCGGCCATTAGGCAGCTGAGGATTCTTGGAAGGTAAGTTTTCACCACCAATTAAGCTATTCGTATTACACACTTCTTGCTAAACTCCAGTTTAAGTCTCAATACCCACGATCTCTCGGCCATGCGTGACATCATTGGTATGCCAAAAACCGTCTTGGCTGCATCGCTTGGCTTTCCAGGAATATATACAGCCTTGTTCGAATATGACCAGTTTGCTGTCACATTTGAGTCAGGGATCAACAGTGTGCCTATCTTTGATGCCAACATTGAGATTTATTCGGAAGACAAAATAGTCAAGGTTCAATTTGACACGCCATATGTCAAAGGCCTTGCAGTTACTATGACAATTCGTGAAAAAGTCGGGGGTCACCCCGGGACAACTTCATTTGGATATCAAGAAAGGACAATTCGCAGAACTTATGAAGACCCATATACTTTGGAGTTTCTCGAATTCTACGACTGCGTGGTGAATGGGAAGGAAATCAAGACCAGTACGCATGATGCAAGGGACGACTTGGAGCTGTATCGAATGATTCTCAAGGCAGGGGAGCATACATATAAAAAGAACGAGGGAGGTGGGCAGATGGGTAAACTAGGACTATAGTGTGAAACTTGGATACCTCTGCACCAAACATATTCACAGTTGGAAGCTAGTTTCGAAGGTTTGCAATTAAGGATAGAAGATTAGAAACTCATCGCATATGAATGGCTAGTATGGTAGATAACTTCCTTCGAATTTTTTCACAATGAAAAGTTATTGAGACTGTTCAAAGTCATTTTTCACACTTTTTGCGAATTCCTCATAGGCCAAGATTCGATATGCTACTGTAGTCATTCCAGTGGCACACACGATACTTCGTTTATATCCTTCTGCTGATCCTGCACCAGACGTGAATCCATGTGTATGATTACCAGCTCCGCCCTCAGTAGGGATGGGGAACAGCGCATGGAAACCGGGAACAGATTGCATGACGTTTCCTATCTCAGAAGTTAGTTACCACTGAATTCCATACGAAATAAGCTTTTAGCAATTCACCCATATCAGTAGAAGCTCCATCTAGAGATCCTTTCATTCCACGGTCGTCCAGCGCGCATTCGTGGCCCATTGCTTGCAGTGCCGCGACATAGGTTTCACAAATCGGCTTATTGTTTTTAAGTTCCATGTAGTTATTGATCCTGTACCAGCATGTGAGATTTAGCCTTTCCAGGAGTTACCTTGATGGCCTACTTACCATTCATACTCTACTTTGCACCCCGTAGCTTGAGCTGCCCCTTCAAAGCAATTGAAAACTCTATCCGTTAGGGACTTTAGTGTTTTAGAGTCCGGCGACCGGATATAGTACTCCAGGGTTGCTTCGTTTGGAATGACATTTGGTCGGTAGTCTCCGTTTGATATGATACCATGGACTCGTTGCGTCGGTAAGATCTGCTGTCTCAGCATTGAGATATTCACATAAGCAGATACCACTGCGTCCAGAGCGTTCACTCCCTCCCATGGAGCGCCTGCAGCATGCGCAGTGGTACCGCTATATTTCACTCGAATCTTGTTATTCGCTAGGAGCCCTTCAGGTCCTGCGATTTGGATGCCCTGTACGGAGCCATCGTTGTGGCCCAGGGTCACTGGATGAACCATCAGACAAGCGTCAACGCCACGGTATGCTCCTGCATCTAGCAGTTTCAATTTTCCACCTCCTCCCTCCTCGGCAGGAGTTCCCAGTAATCGAATAGTATATCCCTGGTGATTCGGGAACCTAGCTTTCATGGTCTCGACAGTGGCGATAAAGGCGGAGATAGAAGCCGTTGCGATCAGATTGTGTCCACAGGCGTGGCCAACACCAGGAAGTGCGTCGTATTCAGCATTAAAGACAACAATCCTTCCGCCATCTCCATGTTTGTACTCAATTTCAAATGACGTGTCTAGGCCATATGTTTTACGGCGCACCTTGTAGCCCGTGGATAGACCGTCGAATAAGTTGCATATGTTATCATGAGCTTTGTGTTCGTTGTAAGCAAGCTCTGGATTTGACCATATCTATACAAGTACCAAGTTAACATGAGAGAAATACAACCGAAATAATAAAACTACAGAGTGTGGGCTGACATATGCACCTTTTGGTTGATCTCCTGCAGCTGCTTATCATAGTTCTGGATAGACGCCTGTATGGCCTTTATTAAATCGGCAGTCACAAACTCCGCCATGGTGTTTAATTAGCCCACGATCCAAATGAGCTGATTATAATATAATATCGTTCTTCTTTGATGATTTGACTGATGATTTGACCTGGTGAAATCGCTCTGACGTCGGACTTCCCCGCATTCGATACTTGTTCTCCACCCAATCATAGATAAGACTGGTGGGATGCAGCCAGAAGTTTTGAATAGAGATATCAATTTACATTCCGATTAATTATAACTAGCTTGATTCGAGGAATGCTTTTTAACTAATATGCATTGGCTAGCTCAGTCTTTAAACCAACTATGTTGAAGCAAATCTGCGGCAGTTGGTCGCTCGGACGGTTCGTAGCGAAGAATCTTGCGAATCAATTCCGTGATGACCTTTGCTTCTTCGGAATCAATATCGTCGGGTTTGTTTTTTTCAAACTGAACCTCCAGAGAGTCACTGATGAACAAAGTTGTATCATCGGCTAAGCCGCCATCGACTACTGGAATCTTGTCATTTTCTTCAGCATTCTCATCTTCAACTGGTTCATCTGCCAAGCCGCCATCGACATCTGAAATGTTGTCATTTTCTTCGGCATTTTTTTCGTCAACTGGTTCATCATCCGTATGATCTGGATAAGCTTCATCCTTCCCATAGGCTTCATCAAATTCCATGTCGTAACCATTGGCACGAATAAAATCCTCCGCTGTGTGCCCATATACCACACTTTCAGGCATCATCCTTTCACGATTAGGGCCAAAATACTTATGTGATCGCGGCCATTTGGACAGCCATGAATCAGGAAGTGGCTCGATAACATCGTTGAGATCCAGTAAGTGATCATCATCGGCCTCGTCTTTGAACTCACCCCCAATCGAATACACATTGAACAACTGAACTCCCGTCAAAATTTCGTAAATCAAACACCCAAAACTCCAGATATCAATGCTTGAGTTAAAACTCTCTTTGAAAATCAGCTCAGGAGCTCGCAATGCAATTGGAGTGACTGTTGATTCTGGTGGATCATTTGCCCAGAATGCTTTATTAGTGTTAGCAGAACGTCTCTCCCTGTGACATAAGAAGATTCTTACCTGCACCAAAATCTGATATTTTGATCTCTAGGTCGGCGGTTAAATCAGCATATTCGTGCAAAGATTCACTGATAATCAAGTATTCTGGCGCCCATTTATCCACCTCGCCATCTAGTCGTTCGAGTGGTTCAGTTATGTTGGCTTTATTTTGCTCGAGCTTGCTCTCATCCACTGAGTTCAAATCACCACGGATTGAGAAGAGAAGGTTCCCTGGCTGAAAGTCCCCATGAACAACACCATTCTCATGAATGAAGGCTAGTCCAGACAAAGCATGTTTTAGGATACGTTTGGCCATCCACTTTGGATAACGAGGTCCTGGATCGAAGTAATTCCTATCTTGGTTCCAAGGTAATTTTTCCACCATTGACGCAACAGTTGACCCCATTGGCTCATAGACAAGGCAGCGATGTTTTCCGTTGGGACCATTGTGCTCGAAGTTATCCAGAAGTAACATGACGTGCTTTGAATATGGGCTATCTCCTGTCGTCGCTTTGAGCCTATCTGAGATTTTAAGCTCCAGTTTGTCAAAGTCAAGAGACGTTTTTGCCATCATAACTTTCACGGCCACATATTGCGATTTCCTACAGCAAGAAGTTCTGTCAGGATTCTATTTAATCAAATTTCGGAAATCTGAACATACACGTTGTCCACTGCAAGCCAGACCGTCGCAAACGAAGCATCTCCTATCTTTCGAAAGACTCGATAACGTCCATTCGAAAACGTGTCTTGGAGATGGATTGGGTGATATCCACCTGGGCGGTACAGCTCACACCACTCACAGGGAGCCCCTATTTCTTTGAACCTCTCCTCTTTCCTAGAGGAGGGGGGTTTAACCGGGGGAGTAGACATTGAGCGCTTTATTTGTCGAATAAATACAATATAAGGGTAAACTTCAGTGTATTGGCTTGGATATTAGGACAGATAAAAGACATGCAGGTCATTGCCAACGAAACATGAGTATTATTTCTGAGACGCATCAAAGCGGGGTATGCATCCGATCGATTTTCATTGGCTAATGTGTATGGTCAAGTTTATGATTATATTTAAAGAATAGGAGAAATTTTATATTCTATTCTCGATGCTATATATAGATTCGTAAATAATTTTATAAGGGTTTGCCCAAACGTTGATACGATCTGGTGTTCAAATGTTATACATGTAGAGCGTCGCACTGGCACATTCATACGGTGCTACATACCTGGAGACTCTACAGATCAAATTCCTTTCAACATTATTTCTCAATTTGACTTAATAACCACTAAAAATTAAGAGAGAGCCCTGAAATATGCGTATTGAATGAAATGCGCCAGATACATATCGTTCTAGTTTTTATCAGTCATTTTTTTTCAACTGCCACGTGGCTCTGATAACCTAGAAAAAGATCCAGTTCGGTCAACTCATCGTAAACTTTCAACCATAGGAATTAGTAATCTCGGCCTTATATGTCTAGCGACGAGCACCATCGGCTTACAAATCCACAGCACGATTCGCTGTTGAGGAGCACCCGATTACTTTCCTTCGACGAGAAATCTATTGGTTCAATTTAGAATGTATATGTGGCATCAAATGTGAGTAACAACTGCTGCTCGTGTAGGCATACAAAACCAATTGAGTATATATACGTGCTATACCAACCATATTTCAAAAGTTTATTGTTCAAGTGCACCGGTTTACTACTTCTACTATTCTTATTCTTTTCGTAAACTCCAACAGACAAACACAAAATCTGGCTCTCTTTTATTTTACGACATGTCTGCTACCGACAATACCGAATGGCCGTCAACTGTAGTTCCTCAGCCAGTTAAGGATCTTGTCGCCAAGTTCATGAAAGTCGGTGATACCAAATCCGAAGAAGCTGGCCAGCAACTTGGATATGAAGTATTTGCGCCTGATGGAAAGATTGTTGTCAACAAGCGTTCTATCAACGGTGCTGCAGGTATGGTTTATCCCTCTATAGTGCCGGATAAAATCTCACACAGACTGTAAACAGAAATAGCTGCAACCCATAAGGACCAAATGGCTTCTATCAAAGGCCGTCGCCACCGGGTTGATAAGGTCTACACATGCAACGAAGAAGCAGATGACTTGCTGTTAATTGGCAGCGTAGATAGGTATTTGCATGATGGTCGAACACTTGTAACCCAGTGGGCTGCTAGGCTTGTCATTGAGAATGCTAGCTCCGAGGGACCACGTTTGAAGCTATTTAATGCTTGGTCTGTAAGTTAAGCAGATCTTCAACATTAGCTTTTAACAAGGATTGTTAATGATATTTTTGGTTTAGGACTTCTCGGAATTCTTGGCTGCTTTGAAGGGCAATTAATTCAAATGTTGTCGTGCGAGAGGAAATTTAGCATTCACAAGTATATAGATATTCTCTTTCAAAAAGACTTCGGTCTCTTGGGCAGTCAATCTATGGTTTACCACTGGTGCAACATGTTTTTAGCGGGAAATTTTTGAGTATTAGGTCTGATAGCTTAAAGCCTTAGCGAAAGCTTGTCGCTCATTCAAGGCATGCCATAGCTTTGTATAATTGTCATACTTCTTCATGTCAATGTCGAGTATGTACCCCCACCGGTAGAAAACCGACAAGTAGGCATCCACAGCGGTCATAGACTTCCCAACCGCAAAGACAGTCTCCGATGCGGCAAGCTTCCCTTCTATCATTTCGAAAGAGCTTTGGACGGTCTTGTAGCCTTGGTTCTTCAATTTTTGCACATCGTCTTCACTTGGGTTCTCAATAAATCGGCTTGCTCGCCAATATCCAGCAAACCCTTGTCCATGTACGGTACCAGAGAGCCAGTTTAGCCACTCGTATACTCGGACTGTCTCAAGAGATGTTGAACCGAACAGTTTCTTTTTCGGAACCATGTAGGATATTGCGGTCATAATAGCAGGCACTTCCGTAATGACATCGTGATTGTTGAGGACCAGTACGGGTACACGAGCCTTTGGGTTGAGACGTAGTACCTCTTCTGTCATGCTATCCCGCTGCACGACTACGGTTTCAAAGTCAACACCGGCTTCGAAGAGAAGAATATGAGGTGCGAAGGAGCATGAACCCGGGCTGTAAAAAAGTTTGATATGAGAAGGCTGAAGTGAAGTTGCCATAGTGAAATAAACGTGTTTTCAATGCTGGACTTATAAATGCAGCGAGTCAATGGCAACTAATCTTTCTTCGAATATTGAATCTACAGGTAAGATGGGCATCCTGTGGTTTATATAGTGCTTATTTTAATTCCATTAAGGTGGACGGAATCACTCCGCTGTAAGCAAAACTGGGGCAATCGATGAATAATAGATGTATATCCGTCCATGTGTCGAGGAAGGATCATAAGGTTCTTTTTCAATGGCGGATTTCAGCATTTATGTCAGCAAGCCGGTGGGATAGAGAGGCAATGTTGCAACGATGAAGCGGAAAACATTTGAACTCTATTACGCCATTAAGAATTGACGGAACCAATCAATGAATGGTATACCATATGTAAATATACATATAGATAATTTCAGATTATCCTGGACTTTTAGGTAGAAGTATTGACAGTTAAAGTCGTTGAAAGAACCAATTTCGGACGATCCAAGGGAGCTCGTTTAAGGAAATACTACCGGCGTGATTGTCGATGTCTTCTTAGTGCTTGCTATTAGCAAAAAGGTGCAGAATAGGAGCACAATAATTCAAGTCAGTGATGAATCAATGGACTGGCTGTTATAAAAACATGATAGTAAACAGACGATGACGTCTTTCGCCTCGGCAAAGCGCCGGCCAGAGTGGGGCACCGCACTACGCTGCTATTGGTTAGCGGCTGCTTCCCCACGCCGATTTCGCATGACTCACCGCCCAACAATTTTGTTGACGTCGAGCGAGATATTTTTTTCCTACTCGGAACATTGTATCAATTGGATCTTCTGGGTAGAGGAAACAATTGTTTGTATCAGCAGTGAGCTGAAAAAAACGATCATGGGGGAATTACCGGATCCTACTGCCGACCTCGACTGGTCAGGCTATGTACGTTGTGTCCCGCGGGGTTGTGATATCGCAGCTAACTCGACTGTGTTTCTTCAAGGTCGGATCAATCCAGGAGATATTTGAGCGAAATGGTAAGAATTTGGGTATACGCATTGATGAGTTGCTGCTAAGTTACCTGTCTTTGTGATATCTTTCCACCTTTGGGATAAATACTTAGGTGAATGGGCCATTGCTAACAAAAGTCCAATCTAGTTAAAAACCACCCTGACCGCACCTGCGTCGTCGAAACAGCTTCTTCCGAAGGTCCTGAACGTCGCTTTACCTACAAGCAAATCTACGAGGCCTCTAACACGTTGGCACATTATCTACACGATGCCGGAATAACCAACGATGATGTCGTTATGATCTTTGCCCATCGGTCGGTGGACTTGGTGGTCGCGATCATGGGAACCCTATCGTCAGCGGCAACCTTCACTGTTCTTGATCCAGCATATCCGCCAGCGAGACAGAAGATTTACCTCGAGGTGGCCCAGCCAAGCGCTTTGATCAACATTGGCAGGGCTACGGACGAAGCTGGACCCCTCGCCCCAATTGTTCGTCGCTATATCAATGACGATCTTCAACTAAAGGCCGAAGCGCCATCTTTGCGCATCCGTGATGATGGCATACTGTCCGGAGGAGAAATAGACGGACAAGATGTGTTTGCTTCCGCCAGGCCAAAGGCTTCCACGCGTCCGGATGCCGAAGTCGGACCAGATAGCAACCCTACTCTATCCTTCACATCTGGTTCCGAAGGACGCCCCAAGGGTGTTTTAGGTCGCCATTACAGTCTTTGCAGATATTTTGCCTGGATGGCAGATCGGTTCCAGCTCAGCTCCGAGAGCAAATTCACTATGCTTAGTGGAATTGCGCATGATCCGATTCAACGTGATGTGTTTACTCCCTTGTTCCTGGGTGCCCAATTATTGGTACCCTCGCGCTCAGATATTGCCCATGAAAGATTGGCTGAGTGGATGGCCAAATACAAACCCACAGTTACTCATCTGACTCCTGCTATGGGTCAAATCCTCGTAGGCGGAGCCAGTACTTCTTTCCCAAGCCTCAAGAGCGCTTTCTTCGTCGGAGATGTCCTTACTATCAGAGATTGCAAAGCTCTACGGGAGCTGGCTGAAAATGTCAATATTATCAACATGTACGGAACAACCGAAACTCAGCGCTCCGTGAGTTATTATCTCCTCAAGAGCAGGGCAGAAGATCCCCACGCCATGGACCATCTCAAAGACACTGTCCCAGCAGGACGGGGCATGGAAAACGTTCAACTTCTTGTTGTTAATAGGGAAGACCGGACAAAGCTCTGTGGTGTCGGCGAGACTGGTGAAATTTATGTCCGTGCAGCAGGTCTAGCGGAAGGATATAGAGGCGACCCGGCGTTGAACGAACAGAAATTCGTCAACAACTGGTTCGTTGACAACAACAGCTTGGTTGAAGCAGACAAGAAAAGCAACAAGGGCGAGAACTGGAGAAAATACTACAAAGGTCCCCGCGATCGGCTATATAGGACTGGTGATCTTGGCCGATACTTGGAGTCGGGAGATGTCGAATGTACTGGCAGAGCTGACGATCAAGTCAAGATCCGCGGGTTCCGCATTGAACTCAACGACATTGACAGCAATCTAAGCCAAAACCAGCTTATCCGGGACTGCAAGACTCTTGTTCGACGAGACAAGAACGAGGAGCCGACTTTAGTCAGCTACATTGTCCCTGAAACCAAAGTTTGGCCACAATGGCTCCAAGCACGTGGGTTGGAAGAAGTCGAGGACGATGGCACGGACTTTGGTGTCACCAAAGTTTACCTGAAAAGATTCCGTGCAATGCAGACAGAAGTTCGTGACCACTTGAAAGGCCGCTTGCCTAGCTACGCCGTCCCGAGTTTATATATCTTTTTGAAAGCTCTACCTCTCAACCCGAATGGTAAAGTCGATAAGCCTAACCTTCCTTTCCCCGATATTGCCGAGCAAACAGAGGCAGCGTCAGAAGAAGATGTGAAGAGATGGCAGTCCATGACAGATACTGAGCGAACTATCGCGACCAATTGGGCCAGCCTTATTCGTGGATTGAACGAGCAGAGTATCGCGCTTGACAACGATTTTTTCACCCTCGGTGGTCACAGTTTGCTCGCGCAGCAAATGTTGCTGGATATCCGCAAGGCAACCAGCGCCAATGTTTCCATCAATACGCTTTACGAGCATCCTACTCTTAGTGGATTCAGTACACAAGTTGACAAGCAACTGAGAGGAGGCACTGGTCAGGTAGAAACCAACGAGGATCCTGCATACGCCAAATCTCTAGATGAGCTTGTCGCACAGCTTCCAGCCAAGTTTCAGACTGCGGACCCCTCCACAATCCGCGCCTCTGCTCACCCAACTGTGTTTATTACCGGAGCGACTGGCTTCTTGGGAGGTTTCATGATTAAAGATATCTTGGACCGAACGAGCCGACAATTGCGTGTTATTGCCCATGTTCGTGCTACAGATTCGGAAGCTGGTTTGGAACGTCTCATCCGCTCTCTCAAAGCTTACGGTTTATGGCGTGACGAGTGGAAAACACGATTGAGTTGCATTGCTGGAGATCTTGCCAAACCACAGCTCGGAATGAGCAATGATGACTGGCAAAGGCTTGCTCAAGAAGTTTCCCTGATAATCGCGAACGGCGCAACAGTGCACTGGGTCAAACGCTACCAAGATATGATGGCTGCCAATGTGCTTTCGACAGTAGAAGCGATGAAGCTCGCCAATATCGGAAAGCCAAAAGTCTTCACTTTCGTCTCGTCCACTAGTGTGCTCGATACGGATCACTATGTTTCCCTTTCGGAGAAGCAACTTAGTACCGGTGAAAGCGCTATTTCTGAAGACGACGACCTACTTGGAAGCCGACGCAATTTAGGCACTGGATACGGACAAACAAAGGTAAGGACGAAACTTAATTTTATGAAAGCATGCTAACTCATAAAAATAGTGGGTTTCGGAACAATTGGTCAGAGAAGCTGGCAGAAGAGGACTCCGAGGTTCTGTGATCCGCCCTGGATACATTCTTGGGTCCTCTGAAACCGGTGCTTGCAAGTTAGTATCTCTGCTGACTTATCTTGACATCAAGTTTACTGACTATTTCCTACCAGCACCGATGACTTTTTAATTCGCTTTTTGAAAGGATCGATCCAACTTCGTTCGCGTCCGCGAATCATCAACACCGTGAATTCGGTGCCAGTTGACCATGTCGCTCGCGTAGTTGTCGCTGCAACGCTCAACCCCCTCGATGGCGTAAAGGTTGTTCACGTCACCGGACATCCCAGACTGCGCATGAACGAGTATCTTTCTATGCTTGAGTATTATGGATACGAAGTGCCCGAGGTCAGTTACGAAGCCTGGAAGCAGGAGCTTGAGCGGTATGTTTCCGCTGGTGGACAAGAAAAGGATCAGGAGCAACACGCCCTGATGCCACTTTTCCATTTCTGCATTAACGACTTGCCTGGAAACACGAAGGCACCGGAGCTCGACGATCAGAACGCCGTCAAGATTCTCAAATCCGATGCCCAGAACTGGACAGGTATTGATGAGAGCGCCGGTTACGGCATTAGCCGTGAGGATGTGGGTCGATACTTGCGGTACTTGGCAGAGACTGGATTCATCAACTGGCCGACAGGCAGGGGAAGACCGCTGCCAGAGGTTCACTTGACCCAAGAGCAACTACAAGCTGTAGGGGCTGTGGGTGGCCGTGGTGGTGTTTCCACTTGAGCAAAAAATAAAAGTTTTGTATATTTTTGGGCCAAAATAGATTATATGAATTTATGTAACACTTTCTTTCGAGTTCTCAATATTCATCCTTGTCAACTTTTGCGTGTCTAGCTAATTCTTTTCTTTTCTTTTTGTTGTTTTTGGTTTTTCTTTAAAAAAACCTCAAGATATGAAACAAAACAGGGTTAATGACATGAATTCACTGCGAACTGAAATCGTTTTTATGCGGCGAGTATGATGTCTCCAAAACCATCAAACATCAACGATGAGCTGATGAGCTCGCATGAGGAACAAGATTGTATTTATCAACAAGATCCTCGACGTCTTCACCGTCATCTCCGCATGCTTCAATCCGATACCGTATACCGGCCGTCTGTAACGATTTAAGGAAGTAAATCTTCGGCTGGTAGAAGATTCCAAGGCTCATACGGCTGGGGTAGGTTGAAGTCAAAGGCATATGATCTTCACCCCAAACTTCCTCGAGCGCGGATCGAATCTGAATTGCCTGTGCCCATGTCTCTTCACACATGCACTTTGGAGGAAAGACGTCTATTTCATGAAACGTCTTTAAAGCTCGATCGATCCACCAACGCTGATCCAAGTCTGTGTCTTTTTGTTCATTAGCTAGACCCATGATGTGAGTATTAAGGAGAGAAACTTACCTATAGCGCTTAAATACATGTAATGTAAAAGCCCAACGACTTCCATTTTTCCTAGCAAGGTGTCAACGGTGTATCCTGGAAGCACCAGCATCTTGCCCCCTTTGGATACTCCTGAGAAATAGCCGTCTGGACCCATTGGAAGTGAAAAACGCTTGTGGCACCGTATCTTGCATTTTGTCGACCTACGCCCAGTTTTCGTAAGGTCAACCTGGACAGCATCGTGGCCTTGGGCGCCTTCGACTTGGAAAAAGAAGAGCCACTGGTTCTTATCTGCCTTCGATCCCAGAGGTGGAAGGGCGACCACATGTACAGCAGTGACTTTATAACTCCGTAGCTGCTCCTCTTGATAAGGAGGGTCGAACGTCACTGGCGCGGAAGGAGTGAGTGGTATGCCACCGATCAGCTCGTTGACGTCTTCAGTTGCTGCGGACATTTTTATCGATGTGTCGAGATGTCTGCTGTTGATCTTTGGGTGGTTAAGTAATGATCTGTTGATGGGCAGAGAGATGTGTACAGAGGAGAGAGTTAGAAGAGCTTCAGCGCAAGCGGCTCTTCAGTTTTTATAATTGCTATGAGGCAGATTTAGAGTGGAAATTTTGTCTCTAATTATTGCAAATTGCTTTATTTTTCAAAGTTTTTACTGAGTTTATAGTCAACTTTGTTGATAGACGGTGGTTGTAGAATTTCTTTCAGCTGTTAACATACGCCCTTTGTCAACTGGTCGCGCAAGAGCCCTACACATACAAAACCTTTGTACTATAGCAATGGATTTTCTTTCTCCATTGTTATCATTGCTAGAAAGAGAAAAAAGAAAGGTCATTCCCATTCATTTCATCTCATTTCGGTCCAGCAGAAACTCCCGGTGACCGCGGTCGTCGCCGTTATGACTCGAAAAATAGGATGAAATGGCCGGCGCAAAAAGATTGAAAACTTGCCATAAAAAGGGGTCAATTTTTCCTCTTCAGTTACTCACCCAACTACCTCTCCTCTCAATCGCATTTTGACTTCCTTCTCATTCTTCAAACTCTCGCAAAACTTGCCTCACACATTACTTTGTCAAAATGTCTTCTATCGAGCCGAAGGTAATGCTCGTGTCTCTCGACGGGGAGCATAATCTTCTTGAACAGGAGATCCATGGAGAAAACCGTATTGTCAAGGATCCATGGGCGATGACTGGCAAGGAGCGTGTCAGGATGATTTTGGAGGCACCCCGCGACCGCAAGGACATCCTGTACCCTCCAAAGATCCTCGCTGTTTACACAACCACGAACATGGACAAGATTGCATGTCTTCAAACGCTTCTTGCAGATATAATTCACTTCCAGTTCCCTGGGTTAGAGTTCGAATATGAGGACAAGTTCGTTAAAACTCCCAATGCCGAGGAAAAGGTTGGCAAGCAACCGATTTCGCCAGACGGACAGCTTGGGAATCTATACCGGATTGAGGAAGCCTTTTATAAGACAAAGGAGAAGGTTGAAGAGCCTCATAGCAAATATGATTTGAAGAATTATCATGCTGTCTTCATCCTGTCCATAGAGAGCGACATCGAGGAACACAGTGTCGTTCCCTATGACCGACCCAACATGATGATTTACGAGTGTTTCTCTGGACAGTTTCTTGCCGGCGTAGGTTGCGGCCCTGGGGTCCAGAAAGACCTTCTCGCTATTGCCAAAGACTTGCGCGTCGAATACGGCCGTGTTCTCGCCGAAAAGTTTGGTGTTGATGCGGGCAACTGGCACCATAGAGTGAGCGAGTATTGTCGGTCATGTCATTTCGACACGCTGCGTAAGGAAATTGTGTCTTACGCAGAGGAGAAAATTCGTTCTGGAGAGCTCAACTTTTACCTCCCGAACAAGCTCGATGTGAGGCTTGGTTGACCTGTTACCCCCCTCGATGACATAGTCATGGGAATTTTCACATTGGATGTGAATTTTCACATTGGATATGAATTTTCACATTAGATGTGAATTTTCACATTGGATATGAATTTTCACATTGGATGTGAATTTTCACATTGGATGTGAATTTTCACATTGGATGTGAATTTTCACATTAGATTTGTATTTTTGAGTTTTTGAATTACAAATTGATTGAAAGTTTCACATCCTTTTTTATTATCCGTAGTACTGAGAACCGGTAATATACTATGCACTTGACAAACAAAACATATGACCTAGTCACGAAACATGAAAGCCGTGCATTTAAAAGCTTTCTTTTTAGATGAGTTCCACGACCTTTGCCGTGGATCTAACACAATTACTATCTACAATGCCTGTCTATCGCATTCAATTTGTTAGTGCCAAAGTGCAAATCAGTGCCGTCCCAGAATTTCCTGTTGGGGAAGGCCTAGGCCAACTAGGGTATCTATCAGTTGACGTAGTACCACTATACCTGATACTTGTCAAGTTGGCACCGCCACAGTATATCTACGTGATAAGCTTATGACAAAGGATATTATCAATAATGTTAGCTACATGGTTGGTTGAATATGGAATTTCCCTGGAAGAATGCACATGCACCAGTTGAACAGCGCTTCATTGGTAATCCAACACGCCAGCACAGACACACAAACACAAAAACCAGTAAAAAATGACATATTGACTGATTTATCCATATTTAGCATGCATAATCTCATGCTATTCAAGTCTCGACAACCCGCAGTCAAGCCCGGAACCACCGACAGCCTCGTCCTTCACTGCCCCCAAAAAAAGCAATTGCCATGCATTGATAGTCAAAACTCACCAAATCACAGGCTAATCACAAATCTAACCACGCAGCTAACAAACTAGTCACACACTAAGTTGATTAAAATGCGGCGCGCTATCGCCATCTTGACATCTTCCGCGTGTGCATTGCCGCTATACACTACATGGGCCAATCACTGCCAGCCTTGCCTTCCGGGGTCTGTTCCACGATGAAACCAAATTCGAGGCGCGCATGCAGTCTGCCTCTTGATGGTGGTGTGGCTGTGGCCCAGCCTGTGTAAGTTTATTGGGTGAAAAATGGAGGGTGTTGAGACAAGCCACAGGCTGTTTTTAGAAATTACGTCTGCAGGCGTCCAGGGAAGAGTGCGCCTAACATGGAAGGTTCAGGGTATATAAGACCAGTCAAAGCCATACTGAACAATGTATTTTTTAACTCTGAGAAGATAACAAGGCTATCTATTACTATTACTATCTCAATCCAACAAGATGCCTCTTTCGTCACAATTACCATGCGACTTGTCAGCCATCCTCGAGATCTGGCCCGAGCACGACCACGAGTGTGCTGGAATTGCAAAAGGCGCTGGTCGGCGCTGCAAGCTGACCACTAACAAGCTCAATCGCTCTATTGCTTGTTCCTTGCTAGAAGAAGGAAGCGCTCTCCTCAACTCTGGAGAGGAGTGCATCGACGACATCCTCACAGACCTTGCTCCTCGCACTTTGTGCATGCGATGGCATCAGTATCAAGCCAGCGGACTTGTCAGCCAGTGGAAACGCAAGGTTGACAAGTTTGTACAGCAGCGACAAGCAGTTTCGAGGAGGGAACGTCGCGAGAGACATTCCTTTTCGTCCAGACAGTCTACTCCAGAGCCCAGGACGAGCGGCAGTTCGACACGAGTCCACATTCAACAGAATAATATCTTGCTTAATGTTGAGTCCCTATACGTGTTCTCGAATACGCCAGCTCCACGAGAGACATCATATCCAGCAAACACCTCTCAATCTTCTAGAGCTGCCATGTCGTCTGTAGCCGCAATTTCTAGTGGTGAAAGTAGACGCCTTCAAGCAACTTCGCCTAGTGCTATTCCAACTCCGTCTCGCATGATAGAGAATCGCGCGACACCGAGAGACGAACCAACAGAAACAACAGACACAGCAAATACCCAGCGCCGCATCTTACCACTGCCAACGCGAAGAACAAACAGCACCATAACCCGACGGCCGATTGAAGGGGAGTGTGGAATCTGTTACCTTCCACTGTTGAACGATGATGAAGACGACACAAATTCTTCAGATAATTCAATTTCTGGTAGCGAAACCAGCGGATCAACGAGCACAACGTCTACATCAGAGCCACTGGTTTGGTGCAAAGCGCAGTGCGGAAACAACTATCATAAGAGTTGCATGGATCCTTGGATTAAATGCTGTGCAGACAACTCGCGGGCGGCGACGTGTCCAACATGTAGAGCGACGTGGAGAAGACAATGATGTTTCTTCAATTATTATCATGTTCCAATTACTTTTTTGTTTTTAGATTTTGTTTGGGCGTTCTTGGTAAATGTTTGGTGAATGTTTGTGTCGGTTCCTGAGGCAATCGAGATATCTGAGCCTGCCAAGGCCCCGACCCGGCTCCGAGCCTGAGGCCAGGTGGC